>CAUDNR010001506.1:1813-12383 GCA_958430865.1 Entrophospora sp. SA101 | reverse complement strand
TTTTCGACGAAATGAACATTCGACGAAATGGGTGTCGACGAAATGACTGTCGACGAAATGAATCAGACCCCTTTTCGTTACTTTTCGTCATAGGTGCCCCATTTGACGAAATACTTTTTACACTCCAAAATACTTTCGTCACCCAATCTTGATTTGAATACACTTTATTCAAATAGAAATTCTATTTCTGTGCACGGCAGGAAAAAAGAAAAATTGAAAAACATCAACAGCCAACTGACCCAAATAAGCACTTTATTGAATAAACAGTCACTGGAGACATTTATGTTGCGTAACAGATTTCCTTTGATAAAAGTTCACTAATTTGAATGTTTATTTATCGCGAAAATTAATCTCTGTCTCCTTAAATTGCACGCAGTCTTTTTATTTTTGAAAAAAGAAAAGTGATTTGAATTGATTCAGAGATGGGCGTATTTATAAATCAATAAATAAAAATCATAATTTAGATAAATGTTTTCAATAAATGAAAATCATTATTTAGGTAAATGTTAGGTAAATGTTTTTCAATAAATGAAAATCATTATTTAGGTAAATGTTAGATAAATGTTTTTCAATAAATGAAATCATTTTTTACGTATAGTATCGTATAATATCGTATAGTGTTCAACTATACGCCATTTGCCCATCTCTATAATAAACTCAGTTTTTTGTGCATTAAAGAAAAAATTAATTTGTATAATTTTAAAGTTTAAACCTTATTAATTATTATCTTTTTTTTTCAAATGATGCAGTAATGTTACCGAATACCTCGTTATAATAATAACGGATCATTTGGGGAACTGTTGTACGTGAAAATGAAATTATGTGAATTCGCAATTCACATATGTGAAATTCAAATTAGCCAATCAGAATTTCACCCTAAAGACTAGTGCCGTAAATTATGATGATGATAGTAATTGTATTTACGGCATATAAAAAGTGGTTGCAATTACCTTTGCGACCACTTTTGCAACCATACTTATTCCTTTTTTGGATTACGGCACTAGTCTTTATTTCACCCCATTCCATAATATTTCAATTTCACATACAACAGTTGCCAACCTCTAATTAATACTGCGGAAGAATTGATACATCAACATATAATGATGAATTAAATTATTTAAAAAATGCATTTGGTGCATATGTTTTTGCAAGGCATTTATAAAATTTATCATCTGAGACAGTTTTTCTACCTTTCCATGCACACTAGATTCTTTGTTGCTGGATGCTGTCATTTCTTGTGAGCCAATCTCAATACATTTGAATTATTCATTGTCATTATTATTACTCATCTCTTCTCCTTTAATCCAGATGATTTTTGAAATATGGAATTGGATTCTTCAAGTTTGCTATCCAATTTGTAACAATTATCACTTCAGAAATATTCACAAATTTGAATTTTGCCATTAGTGGTTATTTAATCAGTTTTGTTTGCATTACCTGCTAAAAAGTACTTCTTGATGTAAGATCTTTGTGCTTTCCGATGTCTATCCCTTTTTTAATTCTACAAATTCTTATTAAGATTATAGAAAAATTTTAAATATAATAAATATAATTTTTATTTTTTATTTTTTCTCGCATTAATAAAACTGTGACAGCCAGATGAAATTCCTTCAATATTAATCCACTCTTATTAATCAATATTGTGTAATAGTTTAAACCAAAGAACAGATTCTCAGTTCCTTTATACATCACAAAAGTTCCCTTTAAAGCAGATAGATATTGATGCAATAAAACCTTCATTTGAAAAATTTTTTTTTTGGTAGAGTGACAAGTTTATGCATATATTGTACTGTTAAATAATAATCAAATATTCTTATTTTATTTTCTTAAATATTGTTTTTCAGTCTGTCTGTATATAATCATTCTTTAACACCACACCAATATGATTAATATGATTGAACAAAATTTAGAAAGTCATGCATTTATTATGTTACATAAAACAATTTTAACAGCCCATATCTTTGTAAGTGAATATAGTTTTTTACTTAGTTTCAGTTTTCTGTTATTTAATGAGTGGTCCTGGATTGTGGGTATAAAATTCATACATTTAAATATAATTAGAATGTGTCCCATAAGAATATATTATTGAATATATATAAATTTATTTCTTTAATAACCATAATGACTTTATTTAATTCTACTGTGTTAATTATATCCAGAAAAAACTAACAGTAATCATTACATATAATAATAATAGGGAAATTTATGATATTAATTTTAATGGGTTAATAAACTATCATGGGTCAAAAAATGGCAAAACAGCTACATTTAAACCAAGAATTATTGAGGCATGTAAAGTTGGTGCCTGCAACCAAGAAATTACAATTTGGGATGTTTCAACCAGTGTTGAAATTTCATTGTATAACTAGTACAAATTTAGAAACTATCTCCAAAAATTAAAAATTTGATTGATGTGTAATGTTACACACAGGCATTGCGGGCATTGAATTTTCAACACTGGTTTCAATGAGTAATTCAACTGTGCCCAGTGAGTAAATTCAATGGTGACACAATCTACATGCGCACATTCCATAATCGGAAAAAAAATTTATTTTATAAAATATACAGCAGTTTTTTCGTAATAAAAAAAATAAATAAAAAATGACATTTTGTAGCTTAGGTTCTTACAATTATGCTTAAAGTTTTTTGTAATATCTAGAACTTTTTTAATTTAAAAAATTAATAATAACAAAAATTTGCTGATTACAATTTGAATCATGTTTTTAATTTTTTAATTGTTAATTTTTCCATATGTTTTGAATCATGGAATTTTTACATATTTAATATACAAAGTCATAGTTTTCATTTGGTATAATTTAATAAATTTTTATCATGTGAAATTTTGATAATTTAGATAATACTGTAACTTTTACAAATTTAATCAAATTTTGCATTTTTAGTTCTAGATATTACAAAAAACATTAAATCATATGCACAATTGTAAGAACCTAAGCTATTGAATAATGTAAATTTCATATAAAGTTAATATGTAACATTTTAATATTTTTCAAAAACTGCATACTTTCTTCCAGGTACTGTAATAATTTTCTTTAACATTCATGGTTGCTCCTTCTGATTTTTTTGCCTTCCCAATGCTTATATGCTTTTTCAAAATCAAAATCTTCTATTTCTGGTCCATTTAATAATATCATTAAATGATTAATCAAAGTATCAATACTCATTTTATTTCTCATATTATTTTTTATTAAATTTTGCTGGGAGAATATTCTTTCTACTTGAGCATTAGAAAGGGGTATAATCAGCGCTATTTTAAGAATGAGTGATATAGTTGGATAATTAAAAGAAAAATCTTCATCTGTATCCAATATATGCTTCCATAATTGAATAAAATCCATTTCTTCATTATTATTTTTATAAGTCCAGAGATAATATTTTACTAAATCCCACTCTTGCTTAAGTTTTTCTTTATCAATAATTTTACTAAATTCAATTCTATTTATATATTTAGTTTCTCCATAAAAATCACCTAAAAATTCTATTTCCTGATTTCCATATAAAGCTAATTCTCTATCATCACTTGGAAGCTCTTTTGGATCAAGAATGCTGAAAGAGCCATATAATTCAGATTCTGGAAATCTATTTCTAATGGCATTAATAATTGCAATTGAATATTCTGGAACAAATTGTGGAATAAAATTATTATGTTCATCTAAATATTTTTTAAATATTGCGCCATAATTTGGTGGAATTTCTTCAGATCCTATAAATTCTGTTTGGATTGCTTTAAGTGTAGTATCAAGTTGTGATTTAAAATGTGATAATGATAAATGTTCCAATTGGAATATATTTATTAATTTTTTTAGAATATTTGTTAAATCAGCAAGATACTTTGTTGCTGAAATAAAAGTTTGATCCATTTGCTCATATAAAACTTCAGCATGTTTATCTCCTTCTTGGATATTCTCATTTAGAGCAGATAATACAGAGTCCATGATTTGATGCAAATTACCCACAGAATTTGAAAATGATAACCACCTAGTAGCACATATATTTAATATTACAAGTGATGGTTCTTCATTAATTTCCTAGTAATGATAAAAATTATTAATAAAAAAAATCAAATTAAAATAATTATAATGATAATTAATTACCTGCATTAACTTTAAAATTTGTTGTCGTTTATGAGATTTTGAAAAATAACCATACAAATTTTTCAAAATTTTCTCATACTTTTCAAAATATATGACATCTTCTGAAGCATCTTTCCCAGCTAGATGAAGTCTATGTGATATACAATGATTTGAAGACATGAATGGATTGATTCCTTTGAATCTTGCTGCAACACCACTTATGTGACCTAAAGGTTAAAACATCTATTAGCTAAAATAAAACATTAGTCCATTGACATTAATTAAGTATTAATTTCATACCAGTCATATTTGAAGCTCCATTACTTCCAAAATGAATTATTTGATGATAGGATATCTGATTTGAAATACAAAATGATATGATTTGGTTATAAATATTTTCTCCAACAGTTGAGTCTAGATTAATCAAGCCCAAATACCTCATAATTGGCATATATTAGCAATACATTTTCCCACAATTGCTAAATATTTATCATCACCAACACTATTAGCTTCATCAATCATTACACTCCAATAAGGTGAAGAATTCAACTCATCAAAAAGTGAATTTTTTATTACAGAGGCTATACTATCTAAAAAATCAAATCCAGCTATAGAATTTTTATAACTTCAATATTTTGATTTAGATTTTGATGGTTTTTCTAATGAAGCAGGTTTTAAAGTAGAAATTTTATTGCTAATGTTGTTTTCAGTTTGTAAAGACATTAAATTACACAAATCAGGGTAAATTTTTTTTAATGAAATATTATGTTTTGAACAAAAATAAATATTTCTCATTAATGAAATAATTGACAATTTTTCTCCATTTGATTGTTCTGTATCTGAAACAAGTAATATTGATTCTGATTTTTTATGCTCATTGGTGTTTGAATGTGCTTTGATTTTATCTAACCTAAAAAATTTTGTACCTTTTGAAAAATTTGACATTCCATTTCTATTTCTACAAAGTTTACAAAAAATTAATGTTTCTTGATTAATTTCTTCAGATTCCAACCATGTATATCTATTGAACCAATCTTTATTGATATTTTTTCTATAATGTGAACTTTCTTTTGTTTGTTGTAGTTCTCCAATTTCACCACTATTATTTAATTCATCATCTGATGATTCAATAAGTTCTATTGTTTGAATTGAAATATTAAATTCTTTTTCAGGCATTTTATTTTTTTTAGAATTGGAATTTTCTTTTTCAGACCAAGATCTTTTTGGGTTATATTGATTTGACATTTTTGAATGAATTAATTATTAAAAAATTTTTAATTTTTTTTTTTAATTTTTTTGAAATTGATAAAAATTGAGGCAAAAATTACAATGATTTATAATTATTCAAATTATGCAAAGCAAAATTAAGAATGAATCAAGACAATATTAAAATTACAAAATGAAGATAGTATATATAGTTAAAAAAACATGGTTAGTTAAGTTTCAAAATATCCAATTCCAAACAATATTAAGTTATATTTTCTTGGATAATATTAAGAGTTATTTGACAAAATGTAAATAGTAATAAAATAATGTTAAGGGGAGAAATTGTTTCAAAGCTAAGGTAGGGATTTTGTTTCAGCTGTGATTTGATATTTTTAATTTTTAATTACATTGATAGATTTTGAATATTAAATCTGGTGTCCATTTTTCCAGTGATTAATTTAATATTTTTTGGTAGGCTTGTGAAAATACACATAATACATAGTTTTGGAAGTTGTATAACCATTCAACAAAGCTCATGCCAAGTTTTCCTTCATATAAAAAAAAATAAAAAATCATTTTTTTCAATGAAAGATCTGCATGATTTTAGCCAATAATATTTGTCTTGATTTTAAATAGGCTAAGTTCCAAGGTTTTTAATGAAATCTTATTTTTAAAAGAAATTTGTTTATGACAATTAAATAATATATAATATATGTAAACTGTTACAACACCCAAAACTAATAAAATAATCATAGGAAAATAAAATGGTTTAAATGAAACCAGTTTAACAAATAAAAATTTTTTTTACTGGTTGACTGAAACTTTTACAATTAAATCTCTGTAATTGGCCTGAACTATAAAATAGACAAAATATATCATGTTGATATCTAAATAAATAAAATGATGGATCATGTCACTAAAATAAAAATAATGTTTTCTCACAATAAAAACTGATGTAAAATTCCAATAATCAAATGAGTAAAATTTATTTGTAGATCTAAATATCCAAATCCATTTGGTTAGAATCTATAAATATGATAATTTATAGCATAATAAAAATAATGATCACCATTATTATTACTATAAATATATGTAATAAGTGTTTTTAAATTTTAAAATCAATAATCAAAATAATTACCATTAATATTATCTAAATCAATTTGATGTTCTGTAAATGTGATAATTTATAACATAATAAAAATAATATTAATGCTAATATTAAATGAATTTTAAAATTAAATAATTGATGATAATTACCAATATTGTTACTGAAAATTGTAACTTTATTGGAGTTTACAGGTTGTGGAAGATTTGTAAAATTCAATAATCTACTTGTGTAAATGGCATTTGGATGAACAGTTGCAGTAATTGTTGAAGGGTTAAATGGTTTTTGATCTGCTTCCTCAAATATTTTTCTTATGTTTTTTAATTTATTTTTTTTAAAATAATAATTAGAATTGTTGCATTCAACTGCATCTTTCCAAAAAGTAATAATTTTTAAAATTTCATTTGCTGTTGGTCTTTTTTTAGGGTCAGCATCTGTGCATTTGTATGCTAACCTAATATAACATACTGGAGTATTGTCTGAAAAACTAGGTCTCAAGCCACCACAGATCTTGATAGCAAGATCTTGATCATGTGGTTGATCTTTGAATGGTTGATGACATGTTGATAATTCAGACATTAAAATCCCAAAGCTATAGATGTCAGATTTTTGGGTGTAAGGTTTCTTATTTAATACCTCTGGTGCAATATATGGCAGTACTCCAAATATGCCATTTTTGCTTGATGTTCCTTGATCAGCTGGGCTTGATAACCCTAAATCTGTAATCATTGCCTGGGATAAATAATCAAAATATAAAATATTACCACTGTGAAGATCACCATGTGTAAGTTTTTCTTGATGAAATGTGTTTAAACTTGAGATGATGTTATAAAGTCTTTTGATTTTATCATTCCATCCTGTAATAGATGATTTTAAATATTTTCTAAAATCTCCTTCATCTGCATATCTCATTATGAGAGCATATTCTTTTGTATTTGGATCTTGTGAAATGCCATAAATATTAACAATACCCTTGTGATAAGGTCCTATAAACTTAATGTGATTTTGAAGCTTTATGAAAATTAATAAAATTTAATTTATGATTTAAAATCATTAATTGTTAATTAATTATATCAAATTATTTACCTCTTTCAAAAACTCTTCAGAAATGTTTTGTGAGTTTTTAACCTTTTTTAATGCTACATGACCACCTTCACAATAATATCTTTTATTTTCATAAACATATCTAGGACCATTTAACCAGTAACACTTATACACAGTTGCAAAACCACCTTCACCTATTCCTTCTTCAACTATGAGTTTGTTATAAGGAATCCATTCAAGATAATGATAACTATCAAATCCTTTGGCTTCAAGCTGTGTATTTCTAATTATTTCATCCAATTTTTCATTACCACTGCTAGTCCAACTTCGAGCTAACAATTTGGGATCACATGATTGACACCACTGGTAATTAGTATTATATCTTGCACAAACAGAACAGATTCCATATTTTTTCTTTCTTTCTTTAAAACCCTTAGTATTATCTTATAAAATAGAATTATTTTTCAGCATAATAAAAAATAGACATTCATTCCAAGTGAAAATTGTAAAAAAGATAAAATTATAAATTATTTGATTAGACAAGGTTTTGATAATTTATTTTGTGTTGTAAAAGTTATTTTATAATATAACATAATATTTACCAGCTAGTTATTATGAAGAAATAAAATTTATTTAATAGTTGATGTTATAAATTTTATTTTATATTATAGAAGTTACTTACATGCTGGAAAATAAGTTTATTAATTAGTTGATGTTTTAATAAAATTTATTTTGTGTTGTAAAAGTTAATTTCATAATATGATACTTACTCCCTGGTTATTATAAAGATTTATTAATTATATGATGTTTTAATAAAATTTATTTTGTGTAATTTATAATATACTAACCAGCTGGTTATTATAAATAAAGAAAAATTAACTTATTGATTAAATATAAAAATTATAAAAATTATAAAAGTTGATTTATAATACTTACTAGCTGGTTATTATAAAGAAATAAAAAATAAAATTATTTAATGATAAAGTTTATTTTGTGTTGTAAAAGTTAATTTATAATATAATACTTACTAACTGGTTATTATAAAGAAATAAAAAATAAAATTATTTAATTAGATGATCTTTTGATAAAGTTTATTTTGTTTTGTAAAGTTAATTTATAATATAATACTTACAATCTATAAATAAAAAATAAAATTATTAATTAGATGATGTTGAAGATAAAGTTTATTTTGTGTTGTAAAAGTTAATTTATAATATGGGGCATACTGTAACAATACCAGACAAAGTGAATTGTAAAGGGTGTTACACTTATGTTTTTAATAGTGAGTGTCATAATTAATTTTGACAATTGACCATCAAAATCACCAATCCAATTTGGGCTGCATGTATGAACATGGTGGACATATTCCAATGCTCAACAGTTTGTCATTTGGACATGGTCATTAGATGTGTATTGGACAATGACCAACATGTTATTCAGGATGTCCATTATAGATATTGGTTGCAATTTTTGATGGTGGTTGCAACTGATTGCAACCATCTTTGCAACCACTTTGCCTTCCTTTTTTGGATTGCAATATAGAACATCAATGTCCATGAGGTACATTGGACTACCACATCAAAATTCTTTATCTTTTTCTTTTTCCTCTTCACCCCAACCGAGAAAAAGACTAATAAAGGTTATCAGAGGTTGAAAAGGCAATACTAGTCCAAAGATAAGAATTAACCAAAAGGTCACTTTACTTTTTCTACCTGATAAACGAACTAATTGAAATATTCAAGTAATAAAGGAATGTCCAACATTGTCAATGCATCCCTGCTGTAATAACAATAATAATAATTGGATTTTAGGGGTCACACCCACTTTTTTTATAAATCATGTGATGCATAGTAATTCATCAAGAAAATTGTATTGCTAAATTTAGAGGGTAATGATTGAAAAGGACTGACAAAACTATAGAAATTTGCTGAATTGGGTTCTGGGAAAAAAGAATCAACCATCTCAAATAATTTCATTTACCAAGTCAGACACAATAATACTCTAAAATTAGAGCAAATAAGTTTTCAATATTATTAATTAATTATAAATTAAAAAAACTATATACAATCAACATTGACGAAGTTTTTTGTTTGTGTTTGTACTACTACTACCATTGACATAAAGACTAGTGCCGTAAATTATGATGATGGTAGTAATTGTATTCACGGCATATAAAAAGTGGTTGCAATTACCTTTGCAACCACTTTTGCAACCATACTTTTTCCTTTTTTGGATTACGGCACTAGTCTTTACATTGACAATGTTAGAATTTCTATGTTTAACATCTTGCCTTTTCTCACCAACTAACAACAGATAATGTTATTATTATTATTATTTTAAATAACAAATTAAGTATATATAGGATATATAACAAACCATTAAGAGCACCTTCTTCAAGTTCATCCAAATCTAATGCAGATTCATCACTTGCTTCTCCTGGATCTGCTGATTTGCTATTAACAGCAGCTTCTTCCTCTTCTTCTTCATAACCAACACTACTCTACAAAATTATTATATTTTTTAATTTATAATTCCATAAAAACATTATCTATAATGACAATAATGGGACTTACTTCAATATCCACTTCACTCTCAGTTGGTTCATTCACTATCTGAATCTATTTTTGCTTCTGAATCATCATCATTTTCATATATATCTAAAAATGACCAACCGCAATCTTTATGAAATCCTTCTACATCTTGATTAATACTTCTCAGTATTTGTGCCCAATTCAAATTTGGTGTTATTTCATAATATACAATTTTTATTGAATCTAGCCATTCTTTTACAACTTTTAATTGATATATTGGAATAGTATTGATATGTGTTGGTGGTTGTAAATAATCTTAAAAACTAATACCATATCAAAATTATCTAAACAATATTGTATTCTTTCTAAATTTAATTTCTATATCAGCCATTGTTATAACTAAGAAGGGTGAACTAACTAAATGAACAAGACAGTTAGTGGTTGGTTGTAATAATATTCTCCTTCTAAATTGAGTACCCAAGAATCTAACATTTCTGAAAACATCAGCAGTAATGCAACTCTAAAAATAGATAAAGTAAAAACAAAAATGAATAATTTATATATTTCATTTAGTCTTTGTAAATAACACTTAC
>CAUDNR010001503.1:1447-14144 GCA_958430865.1 Entrophospora sp. SA101 | reverse complement strand
TTTGAAAAAATAATATATCAAAACAATTAGTGCGCAATGCTTAACATGAATTAGAATACAAGAAGAAAGATTTGCGACCTGACAAAGTAATTGCAGCTATATAGTATCTTTAGTTAGTCAGGGTAATTAGAGGTCCTTCTCTTTGCAATGACTTGTGCTTATATTTTGGTAATTTGAAGCAGTTGGAAAAGTTATTCAGAACTGAATCTCATGAAACGAAAACGAAGAATAAAAAGAAAACCTTGTGTTACAACCAAAAAAGAGTCAATTCACTATATAGCAGAAACCATGGTACCAAAAGTACCACCAATTGCACCATTTGCAATATATATAATATAAATTATTATTTATATTAATAATATTTAACATGCACTAAATGCACTGCTTGCACAAAGTCATTTACCTGTTGCCAGAATTATAAAGAGCCACTGAACTTTAAAGTAATCATGGAATTTTCTTTTTCTATGTGGTGTCGAATTTGTATGTGGCAATTTGGTAAAGCCATATTCTGCTAAAAAATTTGTAAAGAAGAAACAATTTTTTCATATTTGTATACATCTTTATATGAGACAGGAAGAAGACAGAATGTAATCAGTGCTTTGACAGTAAGTTATAGAATCAATATAGCATGCAATATGGAATTAGTTGTGGGTGTACTTGAGGGTTTGGTATTGGATGACTTTTTATTGAGGTTTCTGTTTTCACATGAAATGTTTTTCAGTTTTTCGCTAAAATTTGCTTTCCAAAACATTACTTTTCTCATAGATTAGATGGAAGGGAAGATAATTAAAGTTATGAGATGCAAATTAGAAATTAACATGGCAAAAATTAGAAATATAACATTTTTTAATGAAATATTTAAGAAAATGAATTACACATTTATAGATATCTTAATTCGTCATTATGAACAAATTCATCACATAAGTTTGTGAGTTGGATTCAGATGAAGCTGTGACCTGTTCATTTTGTATAGTGTGAGGTAGCTTTTTGATTATTTTATGCTTATAGTCGAGTTCAAATTAACTTTTTTGCTATACTCATTGATTAATTGCAAAATATTTGAATATCAATGATTTATCCAGATATCAATTGATGGATATTGCTAGAAAATACATTTGATGAGCTAAATCAAAGTTTTGGACAAGAGAAAAATTTTTTCCATTAAAACATTATTAATATTGAGACAAAAAAAAATTATTGGTATTCATGATAATTAGAACAATGACAGGAATCACAGTGTAGTTAGCAAGAGTAGTAATTTAAATGTTTATTTGTCACAAGCTATATAGTTACAGTTGAATATGTGGGTTTAACATGTGATTTATAAACTTCTAGAAGTAGACTTGGTTATTTTGAGGTTGCATGTTCTCATGTAGATGAATGATTTGATCTTGTTAACTTTAATGTATTTCACATCTCTCGATACATCTCCTTCAGTTGCACAACACTTAATGATGGAAGTACTAGTTGGAAAATTGATAGCAAGGTTATATGTATTACTACAGACAATGGCCTAATATGATTGAAAAATTTAAAGTTCACCATTATTATTCAATGACTTAGTTAACTTCCTCTGTTTTAGAACTTATAATTTATTTGTTATTAACAATAATTACTTGTATTTAAATTAGCATGTGTATAATGTCAATAGAACCGACATACTTTACAATTGGTTATTGGAAATCTCTTGTGGTGTGTATTTTGGGCAAGAGTATATATTCTTTTCCATATTAACCTCTATTGCATCATAATATTATATAGGTAGCTATAAAATATTTACACGCTATTGGCTGTAGCAATGAGATGGAATAGTTCTTTTTTGGCTTGGAAGTGGACTTATTTGTTAAAGATGCTATATTGATATATGTAGCATTAGATATTTTATCCAAAATAACCACAAATTATAACCGCCTTAATAAAATACTTCTTGAAGATGAATGGGAATTTATGTTGGAAATGATAAATATATTAGGCCCATTCTGAAGCAACATTAATATTGGAGCTAGCAATTATGTAAAGTTTTAAAATAATAATAATAACAAGGTGGCTAGTGATTTCGAATTTTCACAAAAAGGGTTAATAATATTAATATAGAAAAGCAAGCCTCAGGGAAATGTCACACGACTACTGATGGATCACGAATTAAATGAAATTAATAACAACGGGATGTTACGAAGCGCAACATTAATATTATATTAACGCATTTTAAGACTATTTTTTAAGGTTCGCCTTAAGTTTTTCTAAACATATATATTATCCTTAGATATTAATATTTTATCTATAAAAGGTATTCAATTCGTATTATTGATGTAACTTTATTCATTTTCATTCCCATTTAAATTGACACATATAAATCTTTTCAAATTATAATAAACACTTATTGTGTATGAACTATTTTATTTATTTTTGCTTCTTATGTTATAATATAAATATTATAGTTTGTATGAATCTTAAGCAATGTAAAAATTATAACTAACAATAAAAAATAAAGATAAATATATGATGAAAGTAAAAGAAGTTAAAGAGGTAAATGAAGTTATCGAAGAGCCAAAGAGCAAATACAGCCTATTTACTCTATTTTCTATTTAAATTAGAATGAAAATTGATCAACAGTTAATATTTTTTCAAACAATTGAATGTAATAATGGTAAATGATGAGAATACTTGCCTATATATTATTTAAAATAAATTGAAAATCAAACAGTTAATATCTTCAAGAATAATATTGGCTGTAATAATAATGATGAAAATACTTGCCTATTTACTATTTAAAATAAAAACGAAAATCAACAGTTAATATTTTTCAAGAATAATATTGACTGTAGTAATAATAATGATGAAAATACTTGCCTATTTATTACATAAAATAAAATGAAAAATCAACAGTTAATATGTTTTCAAAAACAATGATATTGACTGTAGTAATAATAATGATGAGAATACTTACCAGCTATTTATTATTTAAAATAAAATGAAAAATCAACAGTAAGTATGTTTTCAAAAACAATGATATTGACTGTAGTAATAATGATGATGAAAATACTTACTTCCTATATTTATTATTTATGATGAAATGAAAATCAATAGTTAATATGTTTTCAAAAACAATGATATTGACTGTAGTAATAATAATGATGAAAATACTTACAGCCTATATTTATTATTTAAGATAAAAATAAAAATCAACAGTTAATATGTTTTCAAAAACAATGATATTGAGTGTAATAATAGTGAAACGATGAGAATACTTACCAGCTATTTATTATTTAAAATAAAATGAAAATTCAACAGTTAATATTTTTCAAAAACAATGATATTGACTGCAATAATAGTGAAATGATGAAAATACTTACAAACTATTCATTATTTAAAATAAAACGAAGTCAACAGTTAGTATGTTTTCAAAAGCAATGACATTGACTGTAATAATAGTGAAATGATGAGAATACTTACTTTCTATATTTATTATTTAAAATAAAATGAAAAATCAACAGTTAATATTTTCAGAAAAACAATGACATTGACTGTAACAATAGTGAAATGATGAGAATACTTACCAGCTATTTATATTCAAGATAAAACGAAAATCAACAGTTAATAAATATGTTTTCAAAAACAATGATATTGACTGTAACAATAGTGAAATGATGAGAATACTTACAGACTATATTTATTATATAAGATAAACCAAAAATCAACAGTTGATATTTTCAAAAAAACAATGATATTGACTGTAACAATAGTAAAATGATGAGAATACTTACAGCCTATATTTATTATTTAAAATAAAACAAAAATCAAAGTTAATAAATATGTTTTCAAAAACAATGATATTGACTGTAATAATAAATAATACTTACTTGCTATATTTATTATTTAAGATAAAACGAAAATCAACAGTTAATATGTTTTCAAAAACAATGATATTGACTGTAACAATAGTGAAATGATGAGAATACTTACAGGCTATATTTATTATTTAATATAAAATGAAAATCAACAGTTAGTATGTTTTCAAAAACAATGATATTAGTAGTGAAATGACAAAAACACTCACACACTATTTATCATTTAAGATAAAACAAAAATCAATAGTTAATATGTTTTCAAAAACAATGATATTGACTGTAGTAATAATAATGATGGGGGTACTTACCAACTATATTTATTATTTAAAATAAAATGAAAATCAACAGTTAATATTTTCAAAAAACAACAATATTGACTGTAATAATAGTGAAATGTTGAAAATACTTACTTCCTATATTTATTATTTAAAATAAAACAAAAATAAACAGTTAATATGTTTTCAAAAACTATGATATTGACTGTAGTAATAATAATGATGAGAATACTTACATCCTATATTTATTATTTAAAATAAAATGAAAATCAACAGTTAATAAATATGTTTTCAAAAACAATGATATTAGTAGTGAAATGATAAAAACACTCACACACTATTTATCATTTAAGATAAAACAAAAATCAACAGTTAATATGTTTTCAAAAATAATGGTATTGACTGTAACAATAGTGAAATGATGAGAATACTTACACCCTATATTTATTATTTAAGGTAAAACAAAAATCAACAGTTAATATGTTTTCAAAAATAATGATATTGACTGTAACAATAGTGAAATGATGAGAATACTTACCGGCTATATTTATTATTTAAGATAAAATGAAAATCAACAGTTAATAAATATGTTTTCAAAAACAATGATATCAACTGTAACAATAGTGAAATGATGAGAATACTTACATACTATATTTATTATTTAAAATAAAACAAAAATAAACAGTTAATAAACAATGATATTGACTGTGATAATAGTGAAATGATAAAAATACCCACACACTATTTATTATTTAAAATAAAACAAAAATCAACAGTTAATATGTTTTCAAATAAAACAAAAATCAACAGTTAATATGTTTTCAAAAACAATGATATTAATAGTGAAATGATGAGAATACTTACACCCTATATTTATTATTTAAGATAAAACAAAAATCAACAGTTAATATGTTTTCAAAAACAATAATATCGACTGTAGCAATAATGATGAGAATACTTACGGGCTATATTTATTATTTAAGATAAAACGAAAATCAACAGTTAATAAATATGTTTTCAAAAACAATGATATTGACTGTAACAATAGTGAAATGATGAGAATACTTACAAACTATTTATTACATAAAATAAAATGAAAATCAACAGTTAATATTTTCAAAAGAACAATGATATTGATTGTAACAATCGTGAAATGATGAGAATACTTACATTCTATATTTATTATTTAAAATAAAATGAAAATCAACAGTTAATATGTTTTCAAAAACAATGATATTAGTAGTGAAATGATGAGAATACTTACACACTATTTATCATTTAAGATAAAATGAAAATCAACAGTTAATATTTTCAAAAAAACAATGATATTGACTGTAACAATAGTGAAATGATGAGAATACTTACATCCTATATTTATTATTTAAGATAAAATGAAAATCAACAGTTAATATGTTTTCAAAAACAATGATATTGACTGTAATAATAGTGAAATGATGAGAATACTTACAGCCTATATTTATTATTTAAGATAAAACGAAAATCAACAGTTAATATGTTTTCAAAAACAATGATATTAGTAGTGAAATGATGAGAATACTTACTTCCTATTTATTATTTAAGATAAAATGAAAATCAACAGTTAATATTTTCAGAAAAACAATGATATCAACTGTAGTAATAATAATGATGAGAATACTTACACACTATATTTATTATTTAAGATAAAACAAAAACCAATAGTTAATATTTTCAGAAAAACAATGATATTGACTGTAACAATAGTGAAATGATGAGAATACTTACGTTCTATATTTATTATTTAAAATAAAATGAAAGCCAACAGTTAATATGTTTTCAAAAACAATGATATTAATGGTGAAATGATGAGAATACTTACACTATTTATTATTTAAAATAAAATGAAAATCAATAATTAATATTTATTCAAAAATAATGATATTGACTATAATAAATAGTACAAAAATACTTACACGGCTATTTATTATTTAAAATCAAATGAAACCCAATAGTTAGTAATTTTTCAAAAACAATTATACAAATATAATGATATTATTGTAATAGTAAATATAATAATAAATGAAGTACATCTCTTCACCAAATTATTGTTATGAGTTGGGCTTGCTAAAGCCATGACAGCAAAGATAATCAAAAAGAGAAGAGAAATATTGAATTTCATTTTGATTTATTCAGATAATTTTTGTCAAGTTTTTCTTGATTTTCAAATTATATAGGATTACTGTAAGAGTATTTATAAAAAAAAAAATGAAAGCGAATTTTTGCTTTCAAATTGCATGCAGTTGTTATTGGAATTAGGATTTAAAGCTGATTTGTTGGTCGAAATACCCTAATTCCGAATCGAATCTTTTTATTTCTATTTATATTAATATCTTTATTTATTTATCCCTTATATTTCTTATTTAATTTCTTATAATAATAAACGTCATTTAATACTTTATATTAATATTTAGGGAATTGTTATTCGCACCCCACGCGATTAAGTGTAATAATGTGACGAATGAATGGCTTAGCCAAATAAATCGCTTAGCAAATGTCTTGATCAAATAAATCGTTGGTACTAATACTAAGCTTGCCGGTATTATTATTACTACTACTAACGTTATTATTATTATTATTATTATTTACTATTGTTATTATAATATCTCGCATTTAATGGTTCAAATTATTTGTTTTTTTTCATTATGAATTTGAGTATTCGAATTATATTGAAAGTTTTATTCGAATAAACGAATAAAAAAACGAATAATTCGAATAGAACGAATAATAATAATTCGAATTAAAATATGACTTTTATCCTGCTACGATATACATTTTGTATTTTGTATTTTGAGTAAATGTATGTTTTTTTTGTCATTCTAAGTGGATCCATCTCAACTAAATGTCTATGCCATTGAATTCTGCACTAAAATCCCAGACGTAAAATGAACGTCAAGAAAAATTTTTTTAGCCGGCTAAGCCGGCTAACATCACTATCTGTAACTTTAAATACTCGAGTTTGGAAAATGATGTAACTTACTTTTATTATTACGTGCTAAAGAAGGATTGGAACGGGCATTATTATTGTCAACTTTTAAATGATTTAAGTGTTAGTATATTAATATGCTTTTTAACGCAGTCTCGCCGTGTATATATATTCAAGATATTTTAAATGGACTTGCTTAATTCATGATTCAACGGAATTTTGAAGTTTTTTACTAAGCTCAAAGTTTTCATCAAAATCACGGGATTTTTTGTCTAGTTTAAAAGTTTTCATTAATTAACGAAAGAATATGATGAATTTAATTTAATGTGACGTATTAACTTTAAAAAGGTTGTAGAATTTGTTTAAAAAAAGGAATTTTTCGAAAAAAAGGAAATTTCAAATGATTGTGTTGTGTATAAATTAATTAATTAAGAATGGTTGACGAAATTGTACATGACGAAATTTATATTTATCGCCAAGGATCTTTTGAAGAAATCGACGAAATTAATTTAGCCAATCAATTCAGATATTTGTGATACTTGCTGATTGATTCCTATACATATATTGATTGTTTTATATAGTGCGAACATTCAGCCAATATATTAACATCATGCATCAACTTCAGACAAGGATAGAGATGGGAAAATTGCTGGTAGTACGTAATTACCATACAGCCGATTTATTTTTTGGCCTTCTTTCAAACCCTACACACATTTAAACTCGATAGGTCGGTCATTTTTTTATTTTAAGCAATTGATTGTTGCATCCGACTTAATGAGCTTACATGTATATCTTATTGTGTATGCGTAACTGGTCAGATTAACCCTAAAAAAATTTATTTACTCTACAAAAAAAAAAAAACTATTTTATTATTCAATAGCCCGTCAAATCAACGGCACTACCTCAAAACTAATGGATTATAAGGTATTCATAACGTTATGATCATGCCGTACTGAATTTTGAGGTTCAAACAAAATCGACGAATATGCCATAAGTACATTTTTTGAGAACCTAGGGTTTTAATGATTTTATACATGGTATTTTATATAACAATTCATTATGTAGTGTAATGTTGGATATTTACCATGGTGATTATTCTCATTTTTTTTTTTATCATGATGATAAGATAAAAGGTAATCATTTTTTTGGTGACACCACTATACTGTTATATATAAAATTCAATATTTGGCCATACCTTTGATCACTGGTTATGAAAATTTGGTTGTATAATTGGTCAACGTCAATTTCGTCACATTTCGTCAAATGCAACGAAATAATTCCTCGCCCTGCAAAGTATTTCGCCAATATTCTTAATATATATAGTTAAAGATAAGCGTTGCCAAAATTTTTTTTTAAAAAGATGAAAGTTCTATGAAAGAAAAGCTTAATCTGGCTATGAATTACATCCCTTCCGTCCCTTTGTTTTATATAATGATAGATAAACTTATGGTTTAACATTTTAATTAATTTATAAAAATAAATTTCTTAAAATAGAATTAAATGCCTTCTAAATTCGAGTAATAAATGAATATAAAATGAAGGAGTGTTAATTGATTGATCAAATTCATAATATTTTTTCGTTTAAAAAAAAAAAAAAAAAAACAAAAATAACTAATTAAAAAAAAAATATTTCATCCATTTTTTTTATTTGCGTGCTTCATTAAGACCATCCCCTCCATTGACAGTGTAATTAGTGAAGCGCCATATATAAAAACAAGCCCAACCGCGTTATTGAATGTTGATGTGAACATATTTGCTGAATAACGAATATTCGTTACAATTAGTCATTAAAAAACTTGCATATTCTCGGTTTTGACCATGCTCAATTAAAGGTCTCTAAAGCAGCATTAGAAGAATATAAAATATTGGAAAAAGTTAATACTGAAGTGAAGGGTTGCAAAATTTGATAAGGCGGTAAAATTTATTATGTGGAACAAATCAATCTTTTCTACATTTGTAATTTTTTTTAAAAAAAAAAAAAAAGTTTTAACAAGCAATTTAATATTAATATTTAGTTAATTGGCGTTTACTACTCCTCCTGCTGCGAAGAAAAACAATCCGTCGTTTTTGTTTTATTATTATTGCTTTGTTTATTATATATAATATTAAAATACTTACGATAAATTCGTGCACGTGCCGCTTCTCACTCATTGCGACGTTTAACTTAATCTTGTTATTATTATATATTTATATTGATATGTAAAAAAATTTTCTTTATTTAACAAAAAAAGATTTAACATTTGCCGTGTCACGATCTCCTTCCAAAACTCGCAAGTCGTGCGACTTCCGTGCAGTTTTCTCGCCGATTGTCTCCTTTTGCGTCTAGCCGCGCCTAGTCTTTTCGGTTTTTGGCGCGATCAACGTTTTCGCCATATTTAGCAAAAAATTGTGTCGTACGGCAAATGTTTTGTTTTATAAAAAGGTTGCAATTGCAATTGAAACCGAAAAATCTAATTTTTTGGGAAGGAATTTTTTGCTTTCGCTGGGTGATAATTTCAGAAAATTTTTTTTTTTTTTTATTTTTCTGAAAAAAAATTTGATCTACATAATTTTTATTGCAAAGAAAAAAAAATACAAATAGGAATGAAAAAAAAAATTTTTGATCTATGCAATTTTTATTGCAAAAAAAAAAATTACAAAGAATAAATAAAAATTATTCAATGTCACAACTCTCGCCGTCATCATTTACCGCTGTTTCATTCTCATTCTCATTATTATTATTATCGTCATCATTTTCAATGTTGTACGAATTTTCTACTGCATCCGTATAACATTTATTGTTGCTGACAACTTCCTTCATTGTATGTGTCAGTTTCGTTGCCCTTGATGTGCTTGATTTTTCCTGTGGGTCATGGTCTGCACTTCTTCTTTTTTTACCCGACTCCTGCTGTTGGAACTCATGAATTGTTCCTCAAAATCCAGATGTTTGGATTTTAATGCTTTGCGTGGGGATTTCTTATCATCGTTGTTGTTGGTCTTTTCAACCCTCGGGTAAGTCCATTCGATTTCGCTTTATCAATTATTAAAATAACTATATAGGCGGGCTTGGTAGAAGTAAGTGTTAAAGTCAAGTTCTATTGCAAATCAAGTTTCCAAAATGAACGTTTATTATTATAGGCGGGTTTGATCAAAGTAAGTCTTAAAGTCGAGATCTATGAAGCTGTTTGTAAAATATATTTAATTAACATTTATTATTATCAATTATTCAATAACTATATAGGTGGGTTTGATCGGTCAAGATCTATATAATAGGATTGTTAATAGTTAATAATGGAATTTTATTACATGCAAAAAAAAATTTTTTTGAGTTGTAAATTTTGTTTTATTAAATAAATTTGTTTGATTTTTTTATTCATCGTTCATGTTTGCTCTTGATCGTATATCTTAATTTGGTCGCGTTTACAATTATTTTGATATTCGTTATATTAAAGTTATTTTGATTATATTGAGAGACATGGTCAAGAGAAGAGTTAGGAAGAGAGTTATTCTTCAACCAAGTCGAAAACCAACCCTTTAAATACATTTTCGAGTAGTACGATTTAATTTATTAGACTATTTCAAATGGTTGCTTCCAACTTCTTAAATTTGAACCATTTGTTAACGAAACAACTGTTTGATTTTTTCATAAATCGTTCATGTTTCCTCTTGATCTTATATCTTAAATTGGTCGCGTTTACAATCATTTTGACATTCGTTATATTAAGTTTATTTTGATTATATCGAGAGATATGGTCAAGAGAAGAGTTAGGAAGAGGGTTATTCTTCAACCAAGTCGAAAACCAACCCTTTAAATACATTTTCGAGTAGTACGGTTTGGTTTATTAGACTATTTTGAATGGTTGCTTCCAACTTCTTAAAATCGAACCATTTGTTAATGAAACAATTGTTCGTGAAGTGATTGTTGACAAAATGAATCAAACCCACATTAAATGTTTTATTTTAAATTCACAATTTTAATTGATCAATCAATCAACGGTCTCTCCTGTAATAATAACATTGTATATATAATAATACCGACAATTGTTTCATGTGGCCGAATGTAGAAGGTTGAGTTTCGTGCGCTGAAATGGCCTGAGAGGAATTTCTCTACGAAAAAAATAGCAAAAAAAAAGTTTGAACGGTTGTCCTATTCATATGTTTCGAATTTAATAAAATAGACTATTGTCTTGGCCCGAGTGATGTCATTTTTTTTGCTCTTTGCGATGAAGATGACGCAAAACCCAACTTGATTGAATTTTTATTCTCGCGTAGCACGGTGTGCGTGTTTTATAACACGGAAAGCAAAAGCTCACATTGCGTTCTCAGTTGTAACCTTGTTGGTATATGTAAATTTTTTTTAATGATCTGCATACCACTTATATAATTTCCGAAATTTGCAAGAAACATAATAAAATGTGCAGTTTTCAAATTGTTATTTCTTCCCCAATTTCAACGATATAGGTATCAAATTTGTATGAAAAGATAGTAAATAAATACTATTTTAATAACTCAGAGAGCTATTTACGTTTTAAAAGGTTCAATATTGTAAAATATCCATTCAAAATCTCCTTTATTGCAGTAACTTTTGCTCTATTACAACTTTTAAAAAAAATATAGAAAATTAAAATATTCTCTCTGTATGAGTATTCTACAGATGGTTTTCAATCGAAGCAACTTAATTTTTTTGCAGGCAGACAAGTTTTGCACAAGAAATAGGAGCTTAAAGTTTCCGAAATTTGCAATGAACATAATAAAATGTGCAATTTCAAATTGTTATTTCTTCCCCAATTTCAACGATATAGGTATCAAATTTGTATGAAAAGATAGTAAATAAATAGTATTTTAATAACTCAGAGAGTTATTTGTGTTTTAAAAGGTCAATATTGTAAAATATCCATTTGAAATCTCCTTTATTGCAGTACCTTTTGCTCTATTACAACTTTTAAAAAAAATATAGAAAATTAAAATATTCTCTCTGTATGAATATTCTACAGATGGTTTTTAATCGAAGCAATTTAATTTTTTTGCAGGCGGACAAATTTTGCACAAGAAATAAGAGCTTAAAGTTTCCGAAATTTGCAATGAACATAATAAAATGTGCAATTTTCAAATTGTTATTTCTTCCCCAATTTCAATGATATAGGTATCAAACATGTATGAAAAGATAGTAAATAAATAGTATTTTAATAACTCAGAGAGTTATTTGTGATTTAAAAGGTTCAATATTGTAAAATATCCATTCGAAATTTCCTTTATTGCAGTACCTTTTGCTCTATTACAACTTTAAAAAAATATAGAAAATTAAAATATTCTCTCTGTATGAGTATTCTACAGATGATTTTCAATCGAAGCAATTTAATTTTTTTGCAGGCGGACAAGTTTTGCACAAGAAATAAGAGCTTAAAGTTTCCGAAATTTGCAAGAAACATAATAAAATGTGTAATTTTTATATACAGTATATATCAAAATTCATAAATAAAAAACTTTTGTCACACAGAAAAAAAGGGGGTTACCATAAAAAAATCTGCACATATAGATTTATCTACAGGAGAGAATGTACTGGGAACACAAAATTAACAGGAGGGAACACAAAAATTTAACCCATGCAATTTTGTTGATTGACCAATTAAAAT
>CAUDNR010001502.1:50194-87791 GCA_958430865.1 Entrophospora sp. SA101 | reverse complement strand
AAAATAAAATTTTATTGATAGTTGCTTATTAAAAATTTTTAGTTTTTAAAAAAATTATCACCGCCATTACTTTCGCCGGAGACTGTAAATTTATTATAACCAATTCAAAGTCCTAGATAGACCTACCTCAATTGCCATTAAACTCCCGATTCTTCCAATTGTTGTTCTTTGTCAAGAATTTTATCACCTATATTTCACTTACCGCTCCATAGATGTCTCCGTTTTTTAAAGAGCGCAACTAAAAACAAAGGCTACTAGAAACTGTTTATATCAGGTTTTACCGATTGTCAGGAAATGAAAATGAACTCCAAGTGATTATAAAAACTTTATATAACAATTATGATATGAAATAATAATTGTTATATTGTTATGAAAAAATTTATTACAGTCAAACATCCATCACTAATCATCACAAATATAATAGACATGATACAATAGTGGTTAAATAAGTAATGTTTTATTTATTTTGATTCAATGAAGAGAAAAACACAGATGATTTTAATTTATTTATATAAATATTAAAAA
Organism: Entrophospora sp. SA101; assembly: GCA_958430865.1. NCBI lineage: Eukaryota > Fungi > Glomeromycota > Glomeromycetes > Entrophosporales > Entrophosporaceae > Entrophospora > Entrophospora sp. SA101. Next base: position 87,266 of record CAUDNR010001502.1, on the reverse strand, counting down.
TATAAAATAAAACAACCAAAGCAATTGCACGGGAAGCCATTGATGAATATCGCCTATTCTTTGGTCGCTCTGATCTATCCTTCGTTATTGGTAATATTATTATTACTATTGCTAATATCATTCTCGTTCTTTTCCACTTTTTATTCATTTCTTATTCATTCTCTATTGTTTTTCTTCTAGGATTTATCTTTTGTTGTTGGAAGTTTCTTCCGGTGATTTCCTTTTCTTCTTCACCACATAATTTGTGGACTTTATGCCAAATGAAAAATTTGGTCTTTTTATTAAACGATTTTAGAATGCTTCAATTCCCTTGGGTATTTTTGGTTACCCAGATGATTTGCTTGATTTATGTTTTCCTAGGCTCTATTAGATTAATTATTTTATTAATCTTTTGGTTGGTGTTATAGAGCTGATTTTTATAGGTTGATGATGATATAGCAAAAGGCCAAATAATGGTCCAATCAACAATCTACAAAAAAAGGTAAAATATTTTGTCAAGTATTTGTAGTTATATTGATAATAATTGGTATTTTTTTATGATAATCGATATTGATTTCAATGCGAAGGAGTGTATTATTTGGATCAATAAAAATTTTTTTTCCAATTCCATTGCAATTCTCTGTGACATAATTACAATTGTTCACTTTGTCTAGTTTTGTTGTGTATACCCACCCACCAAATTATAGGATTAAGCAATATAGTGATGATATTTTTGTGATTTTTATTTAATATTGTATATATATTTTCCATAATAGCTATTTATAATTTAATTATCCATTCATTGATATTTCATTTAATCTAAAAAAAAACGATAATAAAAACAATCAATTAATATTATTTCATAAAATATTAAAGTAATTCTTATTATTAATGAGAAATTTTGTGTAAAGCTAACAAGAAAGGGTAGAGTTTCTAACGAAGTTCCTCTTCTTTAGCTCTCTTTTGGTTTTTGAAGTCTGGGTGACTGTTTCAAACTCTTTAGTAAAGATTAAAATGTAAGTCTTTAATTATCTTATTCCTATAATTTTTAATTCAATTATGTAGATCATTCTATATTAATATGCAAAGTGATGCATTGTTATTATTGTGTGATTCTTGGAGTCCCAAACGTCTGTCTGATGACGTTATAATCACCCTTTAAATTCCAATTTTTTTTTAAAAAATTTATCGATGAAAGATGAAACCATCAAATTTTATAAATAGTTCAAATGCTTTGAATAATAATAATTACATCAACAATGGCGAGAATAATGGTATTAATGATCCTGGCATTAGCAATAGCAATGGCAATGGTATCAAAGAAAAAAGTTAAGTGAAACTCATTAAAAAAAAAAAAATTTCTTTTTTCAATATTTTTTTAAATTTTTTTTTTTTAATACATAACTTTTTGGAAACTTAGAAAATTTTCCACTCGTTACTTATCATTATCATCAACAATTTATAAAAATTGATATTAGAAGAATTGAAACAGAACCGACCAAAAATCAGATTTTTCTTTCATCCGTTCCAAAACTAATGTTATTGTTACGTTTTATCTCTAGTGAATTATGTATCGTTTTGAATGCAACTAAAGATGAATATGTGATTCCATTGGATCAAATTAAAAGATTCAAAGTAACTCAAGAACGAGAGATTATAATCGAATTGAAAAAAAATTTTAAGAAATTTGTAAAGTCTATTATTATTACCATGATTATCATTCATTCATTCATTCATTCATTCATTCATTCATTCATTCATTAATCTACAATAATAATCATTATAATTAATATGATCTTTTATTATTTTCTGATTTTTAAGTATTACAAGTGTCCAAATGGTTTAATACAGCCCAGGGTAGTATCAACTCAAGATCCAACATTTGGAAAATTTAATGATATACAATTTTTAAAATTCTTGCCATTAGATTGGATTGACAATAATACTTTAATTTTTTTTGGAGAAGCTGTAAGAACGTTAGCATTTTCTAAACTAAAACAGGTAAAACAAAGATTTACAAATTTTTTTTTTTTTGGGGTTGAATAAGTCTATTTTTTATATGGGTTCGTATCTTATTTATTATTTAGAAAGACAAAAAGGTTGACAAGACACTTGATCCCAATAACAATAACAACGACGATGATAATAATGATAATAATGAAAAGGTAACTTGTAAATTTTTATTATATGTATAAGTTTTAACATTGCTGAATTTTTCAAAATTATTAATCATAATAACCAATCATTCTGAATTAACAATTAAAAAAAGTTGCGAATAATTTGTAACTTTATAACAAGACGACATATTTTACAAAAACCTATGAATATCACATTTGATGAATTATTAACAAATGTCAGAAATCGTTATCATGATAAGTTAAATTTAAATTCGATTAAATACAAGAATCACATTAATGATATGATAACTTTGATCGATGATAATGACTGGAAAGCTGCTAAATGGGATGCAAAAAAATCCAAGACCAATACCATTTCTATTTTCTTTTATAATATTAAATATTAATAGATAAAAAAAAAGAATGTGTGTTTGTAAAATCAATTTACTTTTTTTTGCACATCTTTTTTGCTATAAATAAATTAAAGGATTGCTCATTATAAAATTGAAAGTTTTTTTGATTTACATATCAAGGATCTTTTTTGAATATAGATAAATTTATTTGATGAATATTCGGATTCTAGAAACGAGATCATGGTGCCAATCATATGATCCAAAGCAGCATTGAAACAATAATGAATTGATTGAAAACACACAACTTAAAGTAGCATCACACATGTATCCTTCAGATATTGAAAATATAGGTGAAGGGGTTTTCAACTACATACAAAACTATATGGGAAAATGGCAATAGATATATTGATTATGACAATTATGAATAGAAAATATTTAAAAAATTACTGATGAATTTCTAAGCAAAGTTGTGCATTTTATTATATATAATCAAGTCCATCAGGAAGCTTAATATAATAATTCATATCCATGTGTAATGAAAGATCTAATTACAAAAGAGTATATCAACATTTGAAAGATGGAGACCTTCAATGGAAATATTCTTGGAATTATTACTGGCTCGCCTTCCATTCATGATGAAAGTATTGTACATAATGATCTTCAAAGTGGCAATATTCCTCATTCAATAGATACCATAGATACCAAGAACAATTTTTCATATATTGCAGGTTTGGGTTTGTCATCTCCAGCTGACAATAATAGTGTCAATGGTATATTATGTGGTACTTTCATATATTGAACCTGAAGCCTTAAGAAAGCAACTATTTACAAAAGAATCAGACATCTATAGTTTTGAAGTGTTAATGACAGAAGGTTCACCACATTTTAGTAATATTTGTAGAGGATAGTGAGACCTAGTTTTTCAATTAATATTCTGAATTTTATATTAATTATTTTTTCACAAATAAATATCAAGTAATTTCAAATTTCCTTATCAACTGACAATTTTGATAGCAAGTCTGTAATTGAATGCATTTTTATCAACTCTTCAATTAAAAAAGGAGAATATGTATCTTTTATCTTCATTTAGCTAAAAATGGGATGTATTATTGTTATTTAGAGGGGAAAATATATGTTTATGATATAGATTATAAATATTACTTGCAAACATTCCTACTAATTTTTGCTAAAAAAAAAATCATGATAATCATATGATTTATATAATCTTTTTCTGTTGTTTTGTATCTATCTATGGCAACAAAAACATGGAAGGCAAACATGATATACAGCCAAATATAATTGCATTTTAATTGTTCCAAAAAGTACATGTAACTTGATTTAATAAAAGCTATTTTTGAATAAGATGTTGATTCAAAATTGGAAGAAAAATATTAGTATTAAGTATAATATAAATTACATATATTGTATGTATATATAAAGTTAAAAATACACACACCTTTTCCCATAACAATCTTTTCATGAATTGTTGGTTTGGTTTCAGGTTCAACTGATTGCACCTTGTTGAATTATCATCATCATCTTTTCTGGAGCTTCAATTGTTGATATCATGACCTGATTAAAGAAAAAAAGAAATACCATTAATTTTAATTTTAATCTATTTTTAATATTGTTTGTTTATTTAATCATTACTTTCACTTGAAATTTCTTGGGAATATTTTCTTTATTCCCTTTATCTTAATTAGATGTCAAATAAAAATAGGATTGTTGAAAAAAAAGTAAAATTAAAGTTTCATAAAATTTGATTAATTGTGACAAATCAGGCCCTTTATCAGGTAGGATGAGGATCCCATAAATTTTTCATTACTTCTACATAAGGAATAGGAATATCATTGGATCTTGGTGTAGTTGGTTTGTCTCCTTTAACAATCAATATAACCATTTCAGCATTTTGAGCAGCTTCAATTTCAAATGGTGGTTCTCCTGTTGCTAATTCCCACATTATCATTCCAATACTATAAATATCTGTTTTTCTCTAAATACTTCTGGTGCAATGTATGGTAGTATACCTTCAATGTATTTGGTTCTAAGTTTAACATTAATAAAAATATTTTTTTCTTCATCTTGATGCAATCCAAAATCTCCAATATAAAATTTAATCTTACAATAAATCTTTATAAAGTAATTTCATTTGATAGTAACTTGGATTTATCTAACCAAGTTAAATCTCCATATTTTGCTCTTTTCAATATCATTATTCCATAAAATGGTATTATTAAATATTTTTTTATATCTCAATTAGTGATTCTCTGCTAAATTTGTAGTTTATGATTTTCGAAGAATTATATCATAAATAATTGAATTTACACCAGAAATGATCCATTCAATAAAATCATTACAAAGCTATAGGATTTTCCAATAAATAAATCAACTTTAAAGTCTCTATCTTATAAACTAAACCTTCGTTGCTGTCATCTTGACATTGTTTGTTTTTTATTTTTTGACAATAATAATTTTTTTCTATAAATTTATTTTTGCAATAATAACAAACAATCTGATACATTAGGATACTTTTACAAAGAATTTGTTGGAGTTGGTCGTAATGGAATTCATTAATTGCTTTTTTGTCACTTTAATAATTAATATTTCAAAAAAAATCTTGTAAAATAGTTCAATTGATAATGATAATATCATACGAAAGGAAAAAAACATATGGTGATGCTCAATATGAAACAAGTATAATAATAATGCTTCAAAACATGTACACGTCTTTTCCATTCCAAAAAAATGGTTTTACTTTATCTTGTCGAACCACGCTTCAACTACACTGGGATCTGTAATATTTTAGAATCTCAACATCCGACGAATTCTTAATAAAATACGAAATAATTGACCTGTAAATTTGTTTTCTAAGCAACCAAAATCCAAAGCCACACTATAAAAATTATATCAAGATGGTCAAGAGATTTTAAATTCTTACATTTAAAAATTTTAATGCGTATTATTATATAGGTTTTAGAGCAATAATTTAAAAAAATTTACATTAAAAATTTTTCTTTTCAAAAATAATTGTATATCCATAATCCTCATAATTTAAACTACGAATTGATATTTTTTTTTGTATAATTATTATATGTGTTTTTGTGTTAGAACAAAATTACATGTTAAATTGTTTAAAAAAGAAAACCTTACAATAAAGTAATCGAATTATCTTGCGAGTAATTAGATTTTTTTTCAGGCCAATTTTTTGTAACACACTGTATATACATCATCATCAGGATCAGTCAGTAGAGACTTCGTACAACTTTCAATTTCGTACAATATTTTTTTTTAATTTTGTACGGAACTAGGGATGGGAACGGTTTAACCCAAACCGGTTCAACTGGCGGTTTGAAACCGAACCGATGCGGTTTGGTTTACACATTTCAAACCGTGGTTTATTGAACCGCGGTTAAACCCCAGTTCAAACTCCGATTTGAAACTGAGCTGGTCACACGTTGCATTTCAAAAATTGGTCACACTTATTCGTTTTATATCGTTTTATTTGTTTTACAAAATATTGGATATAAAATATTAATTCACATCTTGATGCAACAAATTCTATGTTATTGTTATTGTTATTGTTATTGTTAAGGGATTTAACTACAACAAGATAATTGATTACATTTATAATTTACTATGGTTGCTAGTACTATGACTTAAGAAAAGAAAAGAAAGATGTCAGCCATTACTATTTACTATTATTATCATTATATACAAGGGCTAAGAAGGAAAAATAGATTGATAAAGAAAAAATATTTTAATTGAATTGGATTTACCAATTTTATTCAAATCGTTCATTTTATTGATTTAATTTTATTTGATTTATTAGTTTATTTAAAAATCTTACTAACTGATGCTATGGTCCTAAAAGAAAATTATGATAACAGATATTTCAATCACAATTAATTGAATTATGGTGCTACAACTTGATATAGAGATCAGGCGGAACTCCAGCTATTGATGCAAACAATTTAAAGTACAAGCAAATATGAAGAGAATAGATAGTAGTGGTGTTTAAAATAGCTTTAATTGTCGGAACAAATAATTTCATTTTTATAAAAATAGATCACCAATAAAATTATAAAACTGCGGTTAAACTTGGGTTTGAACTGCGGTTCAGACCGCGGTGGTAAACCACCAGTCGGTGCGGCTCACTAGCCAAACTGGCAGTTTATAAACCGAACCGTTCCCATCCCTAATGTACATAATTGCAGTATTATTTATTTTCTTACCTTTTCAATCAATGTTTTTATTTTTTTATAGCACTAATAAGTTGAAGTGATGTAACTTATCAATATATATATATAATATATTAATAAAAAGATTTAGTATATATTAGCATCACCACTAAAAAAAAAACAATTTGGAATTAAAAAAAATTATTTAATTAATTTTTAAAATCAATAAAGTTTTTTTGGGGAAAATGGAGAAAAATGTAACAATTTGGGAAGTTGTTTTATTAAAATATTATTTCTAATAATAAAAAGACCATGCCTTTTTCTAAAGTGTGAAGAAAAAATGTAATGATTCGGAATTAATTCAATTTTTAATTTAATTAAAACATCAAACCGCGCCTTTTTTGAAAATGTGAAAAAAAAAAACGTTATTGTTGAAGGAATTGAATGAAGCTTTCTTCGAAAAGGTTCTCCTGATGCTTATTGTGAAGAAGAGAAATGCAACAATTCAAAAATTTGATTCATTATTTAACAACCATGCCCTTTTTGAAGTGGTGAAGGAAATCCTCGTCAATATAAAAAATTGCGGTAGAGTGTGAATCGTAAATTGTAATAAAAAATAAATAAATCGTTAAAATAAACAATACAAATAATAATAAAAACAATAATAAACAATAAAATAACATGTGTTATATTTTTGTTGCCAATTGTTTCATTAAACATGTAACTTCCACTGAGGGAACAATCAGTGGGACTGCTCTTTATAGAAATGAAGAATGCATTTGCTCTGACTATTCATAAACTCAAGGTTTGACCTTGCCACATCTAATGTTGAATGTTGACGAAAGTATGTTTGCTGAAGGGCAAGTGTATGTTGCAATGAGTCGAGCTCCTCATTGGAAAGACTGCAAATCCTTGATTTTGATTATTCTCAATTAAAAATTTCCAGGACGGCTTTGGAAGAGTATAAAAGATTGGAGGCTGTGAGCATTGATGGGTTACAAAAACTAACAACGCTGTAAAAAAAGTATTCTTTGTAAAAAATTGTGTGCTCAACTATGTTTGTGTTTATGCTGATATGTAACACCCAATGTGCCATATATAAATTATTAATATAATAATAACAGATTAACTAAGCCAAATGGCGTATTCGTTATTATTATTATATACATTGCACAAGGCAAAAGAACCCTTCGAGTCCATGACTCCTCCATAATAAACTTTTTTTTTTGTAATATAAATGAAAAAAATTTTTATATATACATATATAATCTTTGAGTTATATTCTATCTATAGACATAAAAAATAGTACAATTTTTCTAACAAATGTATATAGTCGATTAGCGGTTAGTTTTTGTGACATTTTTTCCCCGCCGGTCAATAGAAGAATCAACAAATATAATTAATGTCATTATGGTTAAATCAATACCGCAACAAGTTTACAAATGAGGAAGCAAAGTGAGCCATCGAGATTTTCCGAATTCGCAGAAAAACATACTCGAAAAATTATTTTTTCAAATTTCAAAAAAAAAATTTATACGCGTGTGCATAAAAATGAAATGAGAAAAAATTAATTTTAATTATTAGCCATCAATCCTTTTCCACACATAATTTCTTTTATCACTTTGCTTTAGAGTTGCATGATATTCCACAACATCACCTTCTTGTTTAAAATACCTCCAAGCAATATTCCTTTTTTTAATTCCTCCTCATAAATCATTTATTTTTCATGAGTTTGAGAATTAACAGTATTTAAAACATTCAAAGATGATGGATGTTTTCAGGCTTAGAGTAGGACTACTACATACAAATATAATAATCATGATTATCATAATATATTAATTTCTGATTGCATAATTTTTTGATAGGTGAAAAATGAAAAACAATTTTTATTAATTGAAACCAAATTTTCTAATATTTTTTTTTACAAGGTATTTTTTTATTAAATCAATTCTTTCAAGCCATTTGGTTCAAGAGATTTAACCTTTTGTACTCATCAATAACATGTCTATCTACCTTTATGCAATCAAAATCAAAAGATAATATATCCAGTGAATCCCACGAAGGTGTCCTACTCATCACCACACTGTGGCGAACATATTTTCATCAATGGATACAGTTGAATGTGGTAGTGTAAGGCCTTGTGTCTTGTGAACAGTGAGTGCAAATGTATTCTGAATTGGGAATTGCTTCCTGGATGTTGGTATTCCATTGATAGTGAAGTATGTGATTTCTCTTTGAACATTTATCTTTATGATATTGTTAGCTGTGGGGAAAGCGACCTCAACACTATCATCATCAATTACCTTGATGATTACTCCTATTGTCCCATTACATATTCCATGTTCAAACAATTTATTATTTAGGAACATTATGTGAGCACCCTCCTGCAATGTGATAGCCTTTGTAAGATTGGTATGGTTCTTAAAATTCAACCGATAGTCACTATTGTCAAACACTTCATGGTTAAAGGCATCCATAGGCAAAGATACAATAGTATCAGAGCATTCACCATCGAACAGTAAGTTGCTGCAGATGAGAGAATTGATGTCATCAGCTGTTCATCGAAACCCAACAACATGCATTGTACTAAATAAACACATAGTTGCATAGACACGTGCTCTTAACAATTTCGAACACATCGATTGACAGCAACAACAATCAATGATGGATGTAGGAACATATGTATGAACACATATTAACATTACAGCATGGATGACGTGACAATAAACGCATTCATGTAGCATAAAAAAAAGAAAGATGTATGGTGTAAAAATAAACACGTAGTTGCATAGGCACATGTCTTAACAATTCAGAACACATTGAATGTTCACCAATGATTTTGTAACAAGCATGTTGATTGATTGGATAATGGTTCACAGCCATAATCTCATGCATCTGAATCAAGAATCAATGGATAAATGTAGATCTCAAATTGAGGTGCATTTGTTGGTTGGCAACTTAAAATTGTTGAACTTTTCATTAAAATCAATGCAAAAACATGCTTTCTTGCCATAAACAAAAATGCTCATAAGGTCCAAAATTATGTTTTATTGTCAATTTTCATAACAATTAGTTCGAAAGTTAGTTTTTAAGTAATTTCGGCCAATTAAAACTATTAAAAAAATTGAAATTTTGATTTTTTTTATCCGATGATTCTTGGTGTTTTTGATGACACGAAAAAATAATAACAATAATTAGATACATGTGAAATTTCTGACATTCTAATACGTGTTAATTATTTATTCAATTTCTAAAATTTGTGACTATGGAATAAGTAAACAGGTTTTCACAGATCACAAACTTATAAATCACCTATATAAATGAATTACGCTCCTTCCTCCCTCCCCTCTCCTCTTCTCTTTTCTCTGCAAGTTTATAAGAAATTAAACCTTTGCCGTACGACTCTAATATGCCAGAATAAGAAAAACTGCAGATATGGAAACGATTTCAGAAATCTGCAAAAGAATTTACGAGTTTTGGCAAGCAACAGTGACACGACGAGCATTCAATCTTTTATTTGTTAAATAAATAAATATTTTAATGTTACACTGACCATTATCAAAACATTATCCTTAAAAGGGAATTTTGCAAATAGGAAAATAGAAAACTTTTTTTTTTAATTAGAAATCTCTCTATAACGATAAACTATAGATACCATACTATGTACTACGATTTACCTAAATATGTAACTAAAACCTTACTTTTTTTGTGGACTAGTAGCAAAAGCAAATTTATTGATCAACATTATGTTACATTACTTAATATTAATTATAATTTGACACCCCCAAAGGATCACCAATTAATGAATTGTGTAACTGTAACTTATTATTATGTAGAATTTCTTTAACCATTAATAGTCACGAATCGAATCACTTTAAAATTCGATTCGTTTGGAGCCTTAGAAAGAGAATATTAGTAGAATTCATCGCTTGTGCTTGCATTATGATAGAATCAAAGGTGAAAGGGATTATATTCACAGCGAGCAAATAAGCGTATGAGGTATAAGCACTGTTGGTGCATGCTCCGGATCCACAATAAAATTCGTAATCTTGTGGATGAATGATCATCGAAGATTAGCAGGATAAACCATCATGCAGTTTTGCTCCTCGAGTTTAAAACACAAGACATGGTTAAAAAAATGCGGTTTAGAAACATCCACTCTAAGCTGCAAGACAAATGTTGACCTGGTCATCAAGTCGAATCCGGGTGGTTCAAAGATTTTTAGTTGTACACCTTGCAGACCCACAATTAATAGAAAATGTAGCTCGTAATCTATTTTGAAGTATATTACAGAAAAATAACGAGAGTCGTTCGTGAAGTTGCGGCTTACATCTGAGACATCTTATTTTAGGCCGTCCACATAGGACTCGTACTTAGTATTAGTATAAGTTCAATGTAAGAGGTTAGTATTTTTTTTTAAAAAAAAGTGTAATAAAAACATGTGATACTAAATTCCTTTTTTTAATGAGCTCAAACCAACATTATTTACGATAATACGATTTTCCTGGAGGGTGTAAGGAAGGAAACAGGATAACCCTTTAATAGTGTCTGAATTTACCGCAAAAAGAAACAAACTGTGGAATAAACAATGAAAGATAAAAATTTAAAGCTATCACGTATTTTCAAATTTCAAGTGGTGTCCTTCCTTACTCTTATAAGAGCTCTCTCTTCAATTGTTTGATCTTATTATTAACTATACCAATGATTTTTGTTCATCTTTGTTTTCTTATTGGTTGGATTTTATCCAAATTACGTGTAACAAAAAAAATATGATAAAAATAGAAAAGGTCAAAAAGAGATCTTTTTATAAAAACATGCAAAAATATTATCATAGTTCATCATCACCTTTATCATCATTATCATTACTATTATTTCAAGGACTTAAACGTAGTAAAATAACGCAAAAAAAGTTTCAATTAAAAAATTGTTATTATGGCAAGTTTAAAATATATTCGTTGAGTACAACAATAAGGTATGAAAACCAAAATTCAAATGCCATAATTAGAAAACTAAAACTTGGAAAAATACCAATGGTATCTGAACAACCGGCTATTTACCAATTAGCAAATACAAAAGCTGGTATAGTGTACACACCACATTGCATTTTTGTAATTTAACAATATGCGATTTGTACTTGGTGAAAATTATATCACATCACATCGATGGGTCAGATCAATTAATCAATTTTAAATTTATTTTAGTTGAAGATTGTTTTAAAATATTGGACGAACATCAGCCATGGCATTCAGGGTACGTTGGATTTGATACAGAGACAACAATTTTTCGAAAAGATGATCCACACAAAGTATCAATGATACAAATAGCCACGCATGATTTTTGTTTGTTAATACAAATATATCGAATAAGCAAAAATAGCAAAGAGCGTCCACAATCACTTATCAATTTTTTAAAAGATGATAAAGTATTAAAGGTTGGTGTGAATGCGAGTGGTGATAATGATTGGTTGGAAAGATCGTATGGTATTCAGTGTGATGGAATATTTAATTTGGATGCGTTGGCCAGGGAAAAAGGTTATGTCGCGGGTTCGTTGCGTAAATTAGCAGACATGTTTTCTGATCTGAAATTAGACAAATCAAAAACAAAACTTAGGGGATACAATTTTGATGCTCCAAAGTTGAATCCAAGTCTGATTAAATATGCGGCAGAAGATGCCTTTGCCTCAATACAAATTTATGAGAACCTGCGTGCGAATAAATTGAACGAGACTTTTTTAAATTATGAAAATAGTCATCCAATGACGATAAATGAAGAGGATGCTGAATTGAACAAACTCCTTGATCGCGAGTTAATCAGAGGAAGGGTGATAAATATCAACATGATTTTTTATGATTGTAACTGTGGATATTTATTTTTTCTAAACAGTATTTTATTATTTATTTATTTTAGGGATATAAAAGAGATTATATAATAACAACATTTGCAACACGATTCCAAAGATGGATGTATACTAAACCGAACTATGAAGATCTTATGAAAGCATCTAATGATGCATTTCAAAGATTCCTCGATAAAGGGATTTTAATTCCTATTACCGCTGCTGCCACTAGCATTATGGATTTACCTGAAGATATTACATCTAACCAAACTGCAGCGACTAGATATAAAATCCCAGGAATAGATCCAAAAATCATTTTCTCAAGTTCGTATATAGATGAACATTGCAATAAGAAATCGTTAACAAACGACGAAATCCAATTTATAAAGGCAATGTGGTTAATATCAATCAAACAAATTAGTCGAGACACATTAACTCGAAATTATTATCATCATACTAAACAATTAAATCGAGAAATGTCATCGACAACTATTTACTCAATTATTAATTCATTGGAACAAAATGGTGTATTCTCGGCTGGCAGTAAAACCGATACAGTAAAAATTGATGAACTGTGGTTAAAAGAATTAGAAAATGATTATGAAAAATATATCGGTACCGGCAATTAATATGTTGTGAGGATTTTGTGATGGCGGTAATAATACCAGTGATGAAGGATGATGCAAAGATAAAATTTTGGTGAATAAATTTGGTTTATCGTTGTATAATTTAGGTTAATATAGAATTTTTATTATATTACACACACTATTAATAATAAATCGTAGATGTGATAACGTTATCTGTTACATTACACAAAATCTCATTCATGTAATTAATATTTAATTACATTAATCCTATATTTTTTTTTTGACCGAACTTGAAATTTCTCAAAAACTAAAAACTCCCTTTAAAAAAAATAAAAAATGTCTGCATTTATTCAACAAATTTTAAAAACAAAGAATTCCTTATCACCTATTACCGTAACAAGAAAGGCCAGACATTATTCGGTGACAAATGTATGTAAATTGGCCTCTGTAGGTAATGCAACGACCTCAAGACCATTATCGGCTGCTGCTTCATATGCCGATGGAAGAATTAGAAATAATTGGGCCAAAGACGATATCAAATCGATTTTTGATTCACCTATAATGGATCTTTTGTTTTATGGTGTCAGTATCATTATTATATATATCAATTTTTTCATTTTACTAGAAACAATAAATTTAAAAAAAAAATAAAAAAAAAATATTAGGCAAAGGTGCATAGAGAACATTTCGATCCGTTGGCCGTACAACAATGTACATTATTAAGCATAAAAACTGGTGGATGTAGTGAGGATTGTTCTTATTGTCCGCAATCATCAAAATATAAAACTCAAGTGAAAGCGACAAAATTGTTGGATGCCGACGAAGTATTAGTGTCTGCTAGAAAGGCCAAAGAAGCTGGTAGTACTAGGTTAGAAGATTACCACACTTATTTTTTTATTTTTTTAATAAAAAAATAAATTTAAATTTTTGATATATATAAATATATAGATTTTGTATGGGTGCAGCTTGGAGAGATTTGAATGGCAGGAAAACCAATTTCAACAAAATTTTGGGTTATGTGCAAGAAATAAGGTATATTGAATTGATAATATTATATATGGACAACTCACTCGAATACAATTTTAATATAAATTTTTTTAATTAATTTATTAGATCTATGGGAATGGAAGTTTGTTGCACATTAGGAATGTTAAATGATCAACAAGCAAAAGCACTAAAAGAAGCAGGACTAACTGCTTATAATCATAATTTGGACACTTCTAGAGAATATTACCCCAAGGTTTTTTAATCGATTATTTTATTATTTTGTATTGACGCTATTTGATTGAACCAATTTAACCGTCATTATAAATGCTAATAGATCATTACAACAAGGTCATATGACGAAAGATTACAAACTATTACTAATGTTCGTGATGCAGGAATATCAGTATGTTCAGGTGGTATAATTGGTTTAGGTGAAACTGCTGATGACCGTGTAGGAATGCTACACACTCTGGCCACTTTACCCGAACATCCTGAGAGTGTACCGATCAACGCGTTAGTACAAGTTGAGGGAACACCATTGGATAAACAAGAGGTAATAATAATATGGGAGAAGGGTTTCAATCCCAATAATGATATCTGAATGAAGAAAGTTTTTGATATATCAAATTTATCTTAATATTTATTTAGCCTGTCTCTATTTGGGAAATGGTTCGTATGATATCTACGGCTCGTATTGTAATGCCTAAATCAATGGTAAGGTTATCAGCAGGCAGAATAAGATTTTCGCATCCTGAACAGGTATTTAAAAAAAAATATTTTATAATTGAATAAATTTTTTTTTTTAAAAATCAAAACTTACACATCACACATACATATATATTAGGCTTTATGTTTTTTTGCAGGAGCAAATTCAATTTTCACAGGTGACAAATTATTAACAACCGAAAACAATGCATTTGATTCAGATCAAGAAATGTTTGAGACTTTAGGTAATAATAATTATAACAATAATGATTTAATATATAAAAAAGGAAGAGGATTATTAATATATTTATGTATAAATATATTATTGAATTTTAGGTCTTATTCCTAAACCTCCAAATTTTGATCAAGGAGTCATCAAATCTGACAAAATTGAAAAGGTTTTATTTCAACAGCAAGAAAAAGAAATGGAACAACAAAGCAAAGAAGTTGTTATTTAACATATTTTATATTTAATAAATTAATAAATAATAAAAATAGTAATAATAATAATAATAATAGAAAATACTAATTTATTGAATTATTAAACAAACGATTTGATTGAATAAATAAATTATTGAATGAATATACATATAATTTTTCGAATAAAATATTTATTTAATGCATAATATTACAAAAAAAAATTTTTTAGTATTAAATAATAAAATGATGATATGATGTATTAAAAAAAATAAATAAATAGTATTTGATTATAAAAGAACAAGTAAATAAAAGTGTTAAAATGTTCAAACGCTTTTTCGTATCAATTAATTTACAATTCAATTGACTGTGTTTTATCAACTCTTTTATGTTTGACCAACAGGAGAATGCCTAGTACTATCATTATCATTGTTATTATAATTTATATCATAATTACTTATTTCTGAATATCTTGGATTTGTTTGCGATGTGGGCGGTGTCGGCGGTGTCGGTGGAGATGGATTTGATATTGAAGGGTTTGTTATCATTGTTTGATATGTCACAGGTATAGTTGCCAATGAAGTTGTAGATCGTGATGCGTATAACTGTTGTTGTGGGTTATAAAAGTTATTACCATAATTCCTTCGAGGATTGTTTGTCGACGTTGTATATGGTTTTACATGATGAATATGTAATGTTGCCCTATTAAATTTTACCATCAACAATATTTAATTAATTATGTTTTATAAAAATACATTAGAGATCAATCGATACATACAAATTACCAGTCCACCAAGCTGCTCTAACTTTGGCTCTTTGCTTTTCACCTAGTCTTGACCTAGGCATATTATTAGAACTGACAAAAGCTACGACGTCAATTATAAATCGATGTTCATCTAATATTGAATTTATTATACAAGGTATTAAATTCAATAATCCATCAACTGATCTCACTTCTACCGCGCAAATTGTTTCATCATTTGCTTGAAATATTACACTTGAAATAATAAATTAATGTTAAAAAAATTTTTTTAAATAAAAATAAGAGATTTTTTTTTACCAATAAATGAATGATAAAATTATACATACCATCCATCAGGTACTATTAAACTAGGATTTACAAGCTGATGACATCTTTCAACTGTAAATTCAACATCAACAGGAAAATGCATTAACCCATTAACCTCGATTGTCTCGGCTATTGGTCCCAAAAAGAACAAACATTGAAATTCTACTAATGCACCGCCTTCACCAACAGGCCTATGTACTGTATATAAAAATCCCAAATCTCCTGTTCTTAAATATTTTAAACGTTGATCACCACCATCTATTACTGCATTATATCTTTCATGTTCCAATGGATCATTGTTTAACAATGCAGATTTAGCATTTGCATCCGATGAAACCCAAATCTCACCAAATTCATTTGATAGGCACGGCCTTCTTGTTTCTGGATGTACGATTGCTACTTGTGTAGAAACAGGTACCTAGAAAAAAATATATATTTTATTATTTCACCTTAATTTTTTAAGAATCGATTAATTTAATTTATAAATACCATTCCAGAGTCATGCAGTAGAACTCCATAGGGCTCATCCGCAGGATTGACCACTCTTACTATACCACGCCTTAAACTTTTTAAGTCTAAATACAATTCAATTGGTTCAACACACATGTATGATCTTGTTGTTATCATTGGATTAGATACATGACTATATATATAATTCACTGATACATCATCCAATCTATTCGTCAAAAATGTTCGAACAATTTTTTTATCTAAATTGTAATCAATAGATTTAAATATTTAGAAATGATGAACAAAAAAAAAAGGAAATTTGGAAAATTTATGTATATAGAAATATATAGCTTACATAGATTAGCGTTTGGTCTTGTATCAATCGGTATCATTAAATTTTTCAAATGTTGTAAAGAAAAACTTTTATAATCAACGGTTTCAAAAATCTTCATAGCATGTTGTAACATTGGAAATGTTGCATAAGTGTCTTTAACTATATAATAAAAACATTATTATTATTATTATTATTATTATTATTATTATTAACCAAATATTTAAAATAAGAAATAAGAAAACAAATATACTATTTACTTTTAAATTTCGATAATGTTTCAAACCAGATTAAAGGATTTTCAGAGTAATCATTTGGTGTAATTATTATAGTTGGTGATCCTAATTTGGAAAAAAGAGGGATTTATATTTTTATAATTTTATTTAGTTATTGCAGGACAATTAATTCAATCTCGCTGCTACTTACCAAGATAAACTCCTATTAATAATGTATGAACAAATCCAATACCGCATGTACTTCTGACGCTGCTAACTATAGCTCTTGTAGTGGTCAATCTACAAGTTTCTTTTTGTACCTTACACAATGCCAGTAAGTTCTGATGGTTCAACCTAACACACGACTTTCCATGGTCTGAACTGAAATAACACATTATGACCGCCGTATGATTTGGATTTATCCATTCTTCTTGTAACAAATAATTAGATTCTTTAAGCGTTTTTGTGTATTTTGGCGCTTTTGTTGTATTAATTAAGACTGGTAATTTTCCATTACTTGTAAAATTCATGCCAACGCTATCTCTGTTATTGGTTGAACTAGTACTACTATTAGGTGTTGTTGACATTGTTTTCAAAAAGTTTTGAACTGTCTTGCTTTTTAAAATATTCTCTGTGTCTGTGTTAACTAGTATATTGCTAACTTTGAATTCATCAATGATTCCAAACAATGCCGGAATATCTTCACTTAATCTAGAAATTTCTATTTGTGGTATTGGTATACTAACAATACCCAATACCATACATGCATATACCGCAC
The DNA here is from genome assembly GCA_958430865.1 of Entrophospora sp. SA101. Taxonomy (NCBI): domain Eukaryota; kingdom Fungi; phylum Glomeromycota; class Glomeromycetes; order Entrophosporales; family Entrophosporaceae; genus Entrophospora; species Entrophospora sp. SA101. The sequence continues at coordinate 69,264 of CAUDNR010001502.1, read as the reverse complement.
AAACAAAATCAATTCCGTGTGGATATATCAATATGACGGTATCATTAGCTTTTGGCCCTTTTTTTTGTAAATAATTTGCTATCGTTGCTATTTTTATATTTAATTTTTTCCATGATATAGGTTTACCTTCTTTACCTTTATTATCTAATACATTGTACGATGTTTCATCTGGTGAAATTAGTGTACGCCATAACAATACATCAATTATGCTACGGAATTTCAATAGATTTAATCCTGTTCTTTCATCTAGAACTTCTTCAGTATGTTCTATCCCTGTTATTTGTGGTCTTTTGATGATCGGTGAAGCACTACTGTTTAATTGTTCCTGCCTAGCTGCCATTGCATCTTTGCACAAACAATATAATAATAATAAAAATAAAATAAAAATAAAAACTCAATATACATTTATTATAGATGTTTTACTTTCTTATCTAAAAAAGAAACCATTTTCTGCTACTTACTTGGGCCCCAAATTCCAGCCATAGTATCTTCTCCCACAGGCAAATTATAAACGGTCTCATGAACATTTGTTTTAATGTATGTAAAATTTAATTTTCCATGTTCGTAAAATTTTTTACAATATAATGGATTGACTAAATGCTTTCCATTTTTCCAAGTTCTAGGCAAAGAACCTTGTTGACATATGCCTATACAATAGATTTTTACACCGTGATTTTCTAACAAGATATTATAAACATCATCTGATACTTTTGGTAGTTTATCTAATGAATATAATGATTCTCCTAATAATACTGGTAAAGTTTGTTCATTCGCATATATCTCAATTACAACACTATATATAATAAAGAATAATTAAAGTTAATAATAAATAGCAAAGAAAAAATTTCCTTTTTTATAATAATAATAATAATAATAAACCTGATACACTTACCAATCACTTATAGCATCAATATTATTCAATACAGTATTTTCTAAATCCGGCGTATAATGGAATTTCCATTTATTAACTACTTCAGCATCTTTAACATTATTTCCATCATCATCATTATCATTACCACCACCACCACCATCGTCGTCATCATCATCATCGGAATCAACAGTACCATTAGGATTAACAACTCTTAGAACCTTGACACTGTCTTCTGGTACTGGTTCAACCAATTGTCTAATTCTTTGTTCATATAATCCAAATATCACCAATTGTCCATTGATTAATGCTCCTAATAACCCTGTTCTTAAAAATTCTTGTTCAAAGTATTCTGGTATACCGGTTTCACTTGATACAAATATTGGTCTTGCATGAAATATCGATTCTGTATGTTTTGGTAAATTCCAAAAACCACCTGATAATGAAGACGAATCCACCCATAATTCTCCGACTGTATTAGGTAGGCAAAATGCAGTCGTTTCTGGGTCCACAATTGCTATCGTGGCTGTATAAAACATGAAGTTATTTAATAATTCCAAAAGAAGTTTTTTTAAAAAAAGCATATTACTTTTTTAAAAAAATAACTTTACCTTCAGGCATAACAAATCCAAATGCACCAACTCTCATGAGTGTTTTATCTCCGCTTCGTTTTCTGCATTGCTCTTCTCCCATACCGACAACCATTATTTTATTAGATTTTAATTCTTCTCTATCTAACAAAAATTCTACTACGCCTCTTTCACCTTCATTTCTATCATCTAATCCAGGCACACCTAATAAGTCTCCAAAACATAATACCATACCACCATGTTCTGGTAAACTACTTAATGGCGTTAATACATCAGCTGGATTTTTTACACCTAATTTACTTAAAAAATTTTCTATTATGTCATCATTTTTCTCAACATTTATTACTAATGTATCGATAAATAAAAATCTCAATGCCCTTAAATCTAGTGGTTGTTTTTTATTATAATTAATTGTTGCGGATGGATCAGTTTTAAATGATTTAACCATTGGCATTAACCCTGGATAATCAGCCAACGCAATTGTAACTTTTAAATGACAACAATAGAAAATAAAAATCGTAAAAATAAATAAATTAATATTATAACGATTTATAAAATAATTCAACAAAAAAATTAATTTACCTTTATATTTTGATAAACAATTAGTCCAAAGACCGGGTACATCAGGTCCTGTGCTAGCCAAAAATATTGTGATATTACCACAATAAACTCCCCAAAAAGCAGTTAATAATATTCCAACCTGCTGTCTAGGCTCTAAATAACTTAAGACAATATCATATAAAGGTCCATATTTTCCCATGCCTAAGGCATTACTATCGTATGATACACCCAAAGGATTTTGTTGTTGCATTTGTCTTTTGTCAATTAATTGATCCCTAATTATATTGTCAACGACTGAACCTCTCATTACAGAACATTGTGAAATAATAGTTCTATGACTTATTGCTACACCTTTTAGTTCACTATTAGGGCTTTTTGTGTATTCGATATATGCCAAGTCTGCCAGATTTATTTCATTTAATTCCTCGTTTTTTTTCAAACTTAGCATGCCAAAATTGTCGGTTTTCCACCATAACACTGATGCAGGCAATTCTTTTTTTTGTGCTTGCAAATCCCTTGTAAAAACTTTGTGAACTTGTTCTGTTGTTAAGGCTAATTTAGTATTTGTGCTCTCTAGTATAAATAACAATTCTTTAAAATCATCTACGGTATTAATTGGCACGGCCACAACACCAGCGAAAAAACATCCAAACATTGCCACCAAGAATTCTAAAATTTCAGTTTTACGGTAAATCAATGCTACTCGATCACCTTTCATCAATCCACCTTCTCTTGTGATAATCTGGGCCAACTTTTCTGCTCTTAAATGTAACTTTTTCCATGTCATATCACCAACCTCTCTGCCTTTTGAATCCACAACTATATATGCTGTCTGATTAGGTGTCGATTGCCCTCTATATCTTAAAATAGATGCTATATCTGTAAAGACGGACAAAGATTGTAATGGATTAAGCGGATCAATGTTTTCAAAATGTAATTCTCTTTGTTCAAACGGCATGAATTGTAGCCCTGCTAATTTTACTAGTTCTGGATCATGATTTGGTAATGCATCCAAGATTCCTGAATATATCTTATTATTATAGAATGACATTCTGTCCCCGGCATCTAGATGATAAAGTGAGAACAAAATGAATTTAATAATTTATCCAAAATCCTTTTTTTAATACATAAATCATTAAAATAGAAAATGTTTTTTTACTTCTTCCAATAGGTCTATCATCAGGCCCAATCATTGTATCAAATTTATTAGAATTTCCATTTTGAAAATCAATGAAAGTTGATCGATTAGATCTAATTGATGTATTATCGTCTGCAAATCTTCCTAATAAATAAATTAAAAAAAAATAAATTAATAATATATACATTAATTAATTTTAAAATCTAAAAAAAAAAACCAAAATTACGTACCAAATTCATCATTAATTCTAGTAAAATCTTTAATGCTGCCATTATCATCCGCGACATGATTTCTACCTGCTGTTAAACTCAATGTTCTGTCAAATTGATTTTCATAGACTGGTTTAGTTCTATTAATAATATCAGTATTTGGAATATAAGATGATGGCGTTCTAATAATATTTGTATTTTCTGATGGTGGTCTAATGGAAGGTTGTCTTTGTGGACGTGACGGATGGATAGTAGGCCTGATAGGAGGTCCAAAAGGATGATTATTTATGATTTTTGGACCAACTCCATTATTACCATTATTGGGATATAATGTTGATTGATATATATGTGGTGGTGGTGGGCGTTGTGACATCGGATGATGTTGTGTTGATGGTGATGGTCCGTAATTAATTTGCGCATGATTTTGTGGTGGTATCTGATAATAAGCGGAAGGGGGCGATGATTGTTGTGATGGTTGTTGTGGTGGCGGTGGTGGTGGTAGTAATGATGGTGGTGGTCTTTGTTGTTGTAAAGGCGGTTGTAGTTGATATTGTTGTTGTTGTTGTGAATTGGGGTTTATTGGTGAACTATTTGATGGTTTTGAAATTTTTGGAAGAGACGTTACTACTCTTGTAGAGTCTCTGGGTTTTAGTTGTTGAGATTCATTCCTACGTAAATTGGCTGAATCAGAACTTAGATTGCGATTATGCGCTCTCGCCCTATCAAAATCAGCGCTTACAGCTCTTTGAGGTTGAGATAAACTGTGTGTACTTGAAGTTGGAGGTAAGGATTGATGATTATTATTGTTGTTATTATTAATTGGCTGTCTGTGTTGATTTTGTTGTTGAAAACTTGGATTTTGTTGCTGTTGCTGGAACTGTTGTTGCTGTTGTCGCTGCAATAATAGTTGTTGTTGTCGTTGATGTTGCTGTTGTCGCTGCAGCAGTAGTTGTTGTTGATTTGGTGAATTTAAATATTGTTGTTGTTCTTGGTATTGTTGAATACCATTATTATAATAAATATCAGGAGGCGGCGGTGGTATCGGAGATGATGATTGTCTAGGGTAATATTGTTCAGAATAAAATTCATTTGGTGAAGAAGAAAACTGTGGTTGATTAATTTCATTTTCATAATCACTATCATCAAAAGATGCGGCTTCGTTTGAATCTAGACCAGATATTTGCAAATTTTGAATTGGCAAAGTCGAAGCAAATTCTTCATAATATGATTGATCATCATGAAAAGAACTAGATAATTGTTGCCTATACTCCTGTAATATATCATTTCTTGATTTTTCAAACCCTTTTTGCGTGATGTAACCCTCAGCTAACTCATTTTGTAAAACCAGCAATTTAGATTGAAACTCTGGAGGAAGTGAATTCAGATCTATATTCATACCTCTTTAAATAAATAAAATTATGTTATGTTATAATCAATATTGAAAAACTTGATTTTCTCAAATAAAATATAAATAAATAAATATTAATGAAAAAAGATTAAAACTGAAAATTTTCTCTTTATTATTATGATAATTAATGAACTTGTAAATTAATCTATAAAATTTTTTTTATATTCTAAAAATATTTCTTATATGCGTTAAATTTATTAATAATATTCCTTTGATTCCTCCAAAATGGGAATCGTAAAATGAACAAATAATTTATGTGATGAGAACGCCACAATCGTACTACCCACAATTCTGATACTAAAGAATTTATTTTTGTATCATCAATTTTTAAAATTTCTAAATTAAGTAAGAGTTTAGACAATTTTTCTAGAGCTACATGTGATCAATGTTTCAAAATGTTCTTTTTTGGGTTGTACAAATAAAAAAAAATCCATTTTTAAACATTTGCCAAATATAATAAATAATATTTCAAAGATTTACAATTTGTTATTATTTTTAGGTTAGGTTAAATTTAACTTTAAAATTGAGCTTGCTGCGGAAACAATAATTCCTACATCTAAAAAGCAAGGAAATATATATATATATATATATATCAATAATATATGATTTGCGAATCATCAATTAATTGACGATCTCTTCATGGTTTGCGTTCAAAAAATGCCTTTTTTTTACAAGAATGTCATCAATTATATCCTCAGTTGTATTTATCAAGAGTGTAAGTGGAAATAAGGGCTATACAGGCATTGCTTATAGTAAAATAGTACAATGATGAACTTGTTAAAACAACTTCAAGGCATTTAGAAATAACCAAGAAGTAATGATCCAGGAGATAAAAGAAAACCTAATCATGTTAAGGATTTGAAGATTCCTGAAGGAACTTTTCTTAACAATAATTGTTTATTTCAATTAATGTGTTTTTTTGCTTTGCATAGTAATAGGCCATATTCATTCAAGCAACGAATTTGGATCTGAAAACTTTGAACGAAGAACCTAACATACATGATCTATCAGTTTCACATCTGTTTGGTTTCTTCTCTTCTCCGTGTAAAGAATCGGTGAAACAAAAAGAAGACCAACAAAGTTACTTCATATTAGAAAAAAGAGTATATAATTCATTTACTGGTAACGTATACGTATACAACATCAAATGGAAGCAACCAATTCGTCAGCAATATTCTTAGTCGCGGGGGAGTTGTTTGTGGGGAGGAAGCTTATGCAAGTTATCTGCTCTGAAATAGAGTGGCCATTCCCTGGCCCCACTGCACAAAACGAAAATCAAAAATAGTAATAAGAGAAAACTCGATAACAAATCATACACAAAAATCAAAAAAAAACCAGCATCACCAGATGGCCCGGAAAGAAATATCTCTACGTTAGTAGTAATAATAAATATTAGTGAGAGAAACAGCTTTTCAAAAAATCATAAATAAAGTTATAGATTTTGGAGTTGAACCAAATCCTTCCATTGTTTAAACCTGAAACTTTGGGTAAACGTAAATTGTTATTAAAAATAGTATTAAACTTATTTGGTAGTATATAATCTTATATCTATACTTATCTTCGACACGTTCTCACAATATAAACGCACCCATTTACATTTTTAACAAGATTGATTTTTCTTATTACAGTTAGATATGAATTTTATAATTTTATTACAAGTACATACATATATATAATTATTGCTTTAATCCTCTCGCTGAAATCATTACTACACTTTTCGCCTCTTACCTCAAACTGAAGTTCATAATTTATCAAATTTATATTTTTCATATTTGATCAATTCGTCATATTGCAATATGCCCCATATAATTTCGATGATCGATATAATGCTGATCAAAAAATTTCTTCAGAAAAATCAATAATGTATTATTATTGTAGGACTTCACCATTACTTACCACACGATTTTTTAGAAATTGTCAAGTTTTAAATAATTTGACTAAGCATTCTATAAACAAAGTAACATAAATTTGATAAATAAATCTTTATCCAAGTATTATTTTCAGTTAGTTACTCAAAGTTTTACATGTTTAGCGACGTGATTTTGGACAATATTATACATTAAATAACGAAATCCCAATAAGAGGTCAAGCCTTAATTCCATTTGTTGTTGAACAAACGGTATTGATTTTTCTTTATCAATTGTGGAAATAATTCTCGAATGATTATTAATGATTATTAATGCTACTATTAGACAAGAGGAGAGCGTTCTTATGATATTTTTTCTAGACTTTTAAAAGAAAGGATTGTTTGCTTGAATGGTCATGTAAGTAAAAGAAAGCATTGTTTTACCATCCATTAGATAGTATTAAAGACAAAAATTCCAAATAAAAAAACTTCCAATTGATTGGTCATTATATGATTAGGTAGAAGATAGTGTGGCAGCAGTGATAGTTGCTCAATTGTTATTCCTCGAAGCAGAAAATCCTGATAAACCTATAAGTTTATACATTAATAGTCCCGGTGGAAGTGTAACAGCTGGAATGGCAATTTATGATACTGTAAGAAGCTGATAAGTTATTATTATTAATATCAATTAATATAATAATAATTAAAAAAATTTATTATTATATATATTATATATTTAAATTTACTTGTTTGAAAAAAAGATGCAGGTATGAAAATAGAGATTTCTAAAAAAAATTATAAAACTATTTTAATCTAAAAACTAACAATCATAATAATTATTAATAATAATTAATAGTATATTAAATCACCAGTATCCACTCTTTGTAATGGTCAAGCATGTTCAATGGGATCATTACTTCTAGCAGCAGGTAATGTTTTTAATTAATAAGAATCTAATGATAATATCAACGAATTCGAACACAATAATAATGATGATGATGATGGTAAAAGGCGAGCCGGGTAAACGATACTCATTGCCAAATTCATCTATAATGATGCATCAACCCATTGGTGGCACATCTGGTCAAGCAACTGATATTGCTATTCATGCAAAAGAAATCTTAAGAGTACGTGAAAAATTAAATAATATTTATAAAAAACATACAAAAAAACATTCATTGGAAGAAATTGGTATGAATATACATGATGATGATGATGATGATTTTAGAAGTAAAGCTGAAACTATATAATAATATATTTTTGTTGTTTTCAGAAAAGGCAGTTGAAAGAGACTATTTTATGACTGCAGAAGAAGCATTGGGATTTGGTTTGATTGATAAAATTTTAGAGAAAAGAGAAGTCAAAGACGATAAAAAAATTAAAGATTGATTAATTAAAAAGATACATTCCTGATAAATCAAAGGTTCACCTATTAATTTTTTTATCTCCAAAAAATCATAAAATCATTTGCGAAGGTAAGCATTCTATGTAGGCCTTTTTTTATTACCATCAAGGCTATCGAAGAAAATCTATCCGATTTCTTCTTCGTTGTGCTAATATAAAAGAACACAAAACAAAACCAGACAAAGTGAACATAACGTCACAAAGAGATATTTCAGGGTGAAAACGTCAAAGACTAATTTTATTTCTTTAAGAGTTAATCATTATTTGGAATCATTGATGAGCAATCACCCCTGCAAACTACTTTGAACCATTGTAATTATTACTCTTTATATTAATAATATATATTTTATCAATCTGTAGTTTTTTTCTAGAATTATTTGATCATTTCATTAACTTGCTATTTAATCAACACCATAATCATTGAAATCTTCACTTTTCCTTAATGTACTAAATTTTCTTCTCGTAATCAATGATAACATATCATCATTGACTGAAAAACAAAAACCGCCACCTTGAATGGAGATGGCGAACCAGGCCTAATGACCCATGGCATTACCATAGCCCAATTTCACTACAATGGTTTATTTATTTATATAGTTAGTATACATATAATATAATGGATAATATCATTTTCTATGAAATTGGTTTAACTTTTAAACATAAATACATCAAAAGCAGAGATGATAGCATTAATAGTAAAAACAGCAGTAGCAGTAGCAGTAGCAGTAGCAGTAGCAGTAGCAGTAGCATGAGAATGAAACAGTAATGGTCAATAAATAAATATATAAATTTTTTTTCCTTTAGATTGATTTCTGTGATCTACATTTACGCATACCATAAAATTTCGGTTCTAATTTTACAACTAATAAGATCAAAACTTCCATTATGTTCTGGATTTGTATACTTTGATAATGAATATGATGATGATTTAGACAAACACGTTGTTGAATGGAAAACGTAAGTGATGATCATTCTTTATGTGGCATGGTTGAAGATTTTTTTTTGAAATTTGTATCACCTTATTGACCAAATAAAAGGATGCATACATTTTGTGTATTCACTTCTTCTATCATGGATCACGAATTAAAATATTTATATTCTTTGCATGTTAAATTGAAAGAAGAAAAAGAAGAAGCTCAAAGGGCTCTAGTATTGTTGGAAAAAAGTATAAAAGCACACAAATCAGAGATAAAACCGCTTGAGAATAATGTTGAAAACCTGGAACTAGTGACTAGAAGACAACTTGAACAAATAGTGATCAATGAAAGTCAATATAAGGAGTTGAATGAGAGATCAGAAATGCAACACGTGAAAAATGTTAAGGAAATAAATAGCCTCAAGAAGACAAATGGAGAACTGTTGGAGCGGTTAAACAGTTTAAGAAATACTATGGAAACAACAACATTTTCTTCAACGTTATTTGATTCACAAGTTTTAAAAGATAAGAACGAACAATTACGAAGGCAACTCAATTATTACCAATTACAAGCATTAATACAAGAAAAAGGTATAAAAATTTCAGAAGAATCAATAAAAGAATATGAAACAGCTATAAATAAACTCTTGGCAGGAGATAAAAATTAGTGTAAATAAAATATTTGAATAGTGGTTTAAATGATTTTATAACAAACAGCAAACAGATAATATTTATGTCATGTAAACTTGAACCAAAAATTGAAAAATCTAAATATGAATGGTGTTGTTAGGAAAGAATTATATATGTGCAACACACACGCACACACACATATATATTACACGTGCAGATTTTATTATTATTAACAAATAAAGAGTGTGAAAAAAAATTCTAATTTTAATATATCTGAAGTTTGTAAAAATCACATGACCAAATTAAATTCAAATTTCTCATTTCCATCCAAATGTAAAAATCATAATCAAAATATTATTTTTGATATTCTTTAAACAAAAATTGATGAAATCGATGATGATGTCAATGATGCTGTTTTAAATATTGATGATGAATTATTGTTCAATGATACTGTTGTAAATGTTGATGATTATAAACAAAGAAAACAAAGATGACGAAGAAGAAAAAAGTGATTTAGCTAATAATCATGTAGTGAAGATGAATGGAGTAATATAGGCTTGGAAAAGCAACTTTTGAAGTCATAGAAGAAGAAACAAATCTAGATTCATTTGAGATTCTTAAAGAAGTTTCTACAAGACCAGATGCATTCTCATTGTCCAAGAAAAGACATTTAGTTTTATTCTGGCGATGCTAAATCAGCTTTACAAAACAAGAGGCATTCTGTACTAGGATTGAGTAATGATGAATCTTCTTTATCAATATTATAAGTAAAAAATAAAAAATGGAAAAGAATTAGATCCACAATATTTAATTCAGGTTACAAATAAATGGATGCTAGCAATATTATTAAAATAAAGGTCATTGGTGTACAAGATTAATAAGAACATGTGGGAAGCAATATTTAAAAAGTGGCAAATTGATAACATCCAAATGAGTTAAACATCAAAAGGTAAGGTCAACTAACAATCTATGGTGAAGATATAAAGTTGAAAATTTCAAAATATTTGCGAGTTCAATTTCCAGGAATTTATAAAAGATAAAATCTTGCCAGATCTTTGGTATAGAAAATGATATATGTCTATAAGTGACAGTTCTGCAATTAGATGGTTGCACATATGGGATTTACATATAAAAATAGATTTATTATGGTGGGCATGAGAAGATAAGTGGCGATGAGAACAACGGCAATGAGAGATGGCATCACTTAGTCAATTGTATTTGGGGATGGCACTCCTAAAGATATGAGAGTAGTTTAGAAGAAAGTTGCAGAAACAAGGATTAAAAAGGATCTGCCATGATTGTATAAATCTCATAGACGTGTTCCTGATTCAGTTATGGTGAATTGGTTATTATAAACATTTAATAAATTAATGGTCTAATTAAATAAATCAAAATATCAAGTCACATAATATTGATCAACATGTAATTTTTTCCAATCTTAAAATGGAATCAAACATTCTAGAGCAAAAAACTCGCTGCAATTTTATTTACAAGACTTGTGCTATAATGATACAGAGAATTTAATTTGTACAGCTAATATATAATGATAAGGTTCAGATATTCAAAAAGCATTATGAATTTCGAAATATGTTAGATTGGACCTTGGACAATTATATTTGAACTGGTATTATTAATAAAATGGTATAGTTGGCTTTTTTATTGAGAAACTAGCATGGAAAAAGAGGGTAGAGCTAAAGAACTGTATTAGTATGTAAAAGTTGGAGTAGTAAAAATAAATAGTGAGAAATTTCAAGTATCTTTATGTAAAATGGGGTATTTCAAATTGATAAAAAAAATTAATTAGATCATAAATTTGACCGGCAGCCTTTTTGGATCAGGTATTATGCTGATCAGTATTAATAATAGTTTTAGGTTCAATTAATAACATCCATTTCACTTAAAATATTGTTTTGGAAAAGAGATTGAATTCAAGGATATAGTATCTGAAATGTTTCCAGTTGTTGACAAATTGGTTGAATCAATAATTAATTCTCCTTCAGGTGACTTCAAAAACATTGATGATTTAAAAGAATGGTCAATTTCTAATGATATTAAAGTAGATGGCATTTTTTATTTTAAGGGCTGTCATGTTTCAAGATTTAAAGAGTGATAAAAATTTTTTCAAATGTAATAAAAAATATGAAAATTCAATTTTTAACTGCATATTGGATATTCTTTTTAGATGTCCTTTTTAAATACATTTAAAAAAAATGATTTGGCTAATTATATTTCTCAATATGAAGTAATTAATACACATAAACAGGAATTGCTGCAATTTAAAGAAGGTTTTAACAAACTGGACATAATTAAGGTTGATTTTATATTTTCTTTATTTGTTTCCCTTAAATAGTGCAGATTATGTGTTTATTAATTAAGTTAGGTTTCATTGAAAATTACAGACAATAAATAGTTTAGGAGGTTGGGATAGCATGAGCTCTGTTTTGTATCAAGTGGTGACAAATTGCAAAGAGCTTTTATATCAATTTGATTTATTAAAGATTGAAGCTACTTTGTATGATTCAAAAGGTGTTCCAATTTCTAGAAGAGATTCCATATATCTTAAATTTTTAATTTACATAAAATCGTTAACAAAACCTATAGAATGCCAGAATGTTTTAAAGATGATAACTGGGTCTATCCACATCCCAACTAAACAAAAAATAATGGTAATATACATATTAATTTTCGTACATTTAATATATTTTTTTGTTTTTTGGCTAATTTTATATCATTATATTAGATTAATTGGTTTCATAAAGGTGAAAAGGATTGGCAAAATCTTCCCAAGGCTGAAACTTCTACAAATTAAAATTATGTGAAGATTATGACAATAATGAAATAGGCAATCTTCATGTGGTTTTGAATTCTGTTTTTTCCAAGTGTAATGAAGGATTTGAGGAAGAAATCATTTATATCAACGAAGAAGTTGATTCAATGGGATAATCAGTGTTTTAATATATATATATATTAAATGTGTGAGACAGAGGTGTCTGTAAAATAAACAATAAAAAAAATAATAAGGGATTTTGTGAACTTGGAGCCATGTAAGTTGAACATTAAGGATTTATTATTATCTTAATTTTGTATAGTGGAAATTAAGTATTTTTAACTTCAAATTAAAATTGCTTAATTTTATTTTTGTATAAATGGTAGAAAATAAGTTGTATTAAAAACACTGATAAAATAAGTACATTCGTACATTTTTTGCAAATAATTAGTGGATCATATTTTTGTTTAAGTATGTATTTTAAGTAGGATCAATTTTTCATCATTTTGGTGAGTGATTTAATTTGAGATATCATATGCAATGATGATTTGAATCATCAAATGGAATGGTTCAAGCATATCTTGCAACATATTTTCATTTAGCATAATATTATCATTTGTAAGGTTTCAGTAGAAAAAAACATATTGATATTATATTCTAGAATTTGTTCTTCAGTCATGTTATAATTTATTAAAGATGAAAATTATCAAATTATTTATGATGTCATCTTTAAAGTATAATTGAAAGCATGTTTGAAGCAGATATTAAAAATATTAAATTGAATTTGTGTTTAAACTCAGTTTAGTTATGCTCCAACAAAGCAAATTAACATCCTAATTTTAAGTATGCTTTGTAAAAAATAAGCATCTTCATGAAACAACATAGAACTTGTGACATAAAAACATAAAATCTTCATGTGATGACATTAATATATTCATGTTGTTTGAAAAATATGATTATATTCTGTATTTCATACTTTTATTTAAAAAAAAGGTGTACAATAGACAAAGAAAAGAAGGCAGAGAATAAAGGGGATGATAATAATGGAGGAAGGGAGGAGGATGATAAAATATTGATGAAAACCCATCCACCTAATAAAGATATTTTATTAATTAATAATTAATTTGTAATAAATGTGATACCAAATTATGTACTTCTAAATATTTGTTGATTCCATAATTTCCATCACTATTTGTAACATCTACTGACTGTTGTAAATATTGGAATTGTAATGGTGACAAAATATTTCTTACCTCATTAACAATTACTTGTTGATATTCTACTTGAGGAGTTGGTCCATTCCAATCTATTCCATATTCATCATCAACATTTATATCAGCATAATCTAAAACAGCATTCCCACTTATTGCAGATCTTATAAATAACTGTCTTGGTGTATAATGACTTTCTGTTTGTACTGAGTGGTTGTTCCATGATTGCTCCCATTTATACAATGAAGCTTCAATTCTTGGTATAAATACATAATGTAAGCAGAATAGATCTAAATCACTATCAGGATTTAACCCATAGTGCTCTTCAAGAAAATAAAAGATTCCAACATAAACCTTAACAATACATCTGTACAAATCCAGCCATAATTGCTCAATTCGTTGGTTATGGACTGATTTACCAGCAATGTAACTTCCTCTATCAAGGCCTCTAACATTCAACATCCAAGCAGCAACATCAACATTTTCTCCTCCATGATCACCTCTAATCCTACTAGGAATACCATGAACTTGTACTGCCTTTAAGAAATATTGTAAAACTGTTGAGGAGTAATTATTATTACTACAATGTAAATAGGTAATCAAACGTGTATAACCATCTATGGCACCATGTATGACTATTTTCCAGTGGATTAACTTATGGTGACCATCAATGTGCCACAGTGCATTTGGGCCTGAAACTTTATATTTACGACATGGTGTAATTTCTGCCCACCTATTTGCCATACCCAAAGGATCAATTCTTCTTAATGCTTCTCTTAAACATTCACGTGTTATTCTGACACTTCTACTCTTCAAAGCACCCATTAGTATATTTTGACCCGAATATGGTTGTGACTCTTTTATATTCAAAATAATTTGATCCAATTCATTGTTTGAAATTTCATTATATGAAGGAATGTTTAAAATATTTAGATCACATTGTCTTCTATATAATGTTGTAATGCTTATTCCAAAGATATTGGCAATATCTACCCAAGAGAATCCTTCTGAACACAATAGAATTATTGCATTTTCAGAAACTTCTAATTTTGGTCTACCACCTGATGATTGTGGGCTTACAAAAAGCATTTCAGGGCCAACTTGGTCAATTAGTAGAAATAATTTATTATTTAATTGTTCATATGTTTGCTGAGATAAAATTAAATTCTGAATTAAATTTTGATAATGAATGCTACTTTCAGTCACATCATAAATTAAATGGGACAGCAAACTTATAGTTCTTTCAAGATTAATCAATTGATTTTGTAAATAATCTGAGTCATCAGATTGAATCAAGACACTATTTGCTCTTGTTAAAGTATTCTGAACATGTTCAATTACTTGGTTTTGTATTTGAGAACTATTCATTTTTAATTAAATTTAAACAAATCAAAAAAATATTTTAACTTGAAATTTTATACATGATCATAAATAAAAACGATGCACATCATAAATAAAAACGATGCACATCATAAATAAAAACGATGCACACCATTAAATAAAAACGATGCACATCATAAATAAAAACGATGCGCACCATAAATTAAAATGATGCACACCATAAATTAAACGATGCACATCATAATTCAAAATGACTTTTGAATTGTTTGGCTTGCCATAATAATACTGTTGTTCATTGAGTACGTAACAAGAGTAGATGGTGGAATTCTATCTCGAGCATCTCAGATAAAAAGAACATTACGAACGTTGGATCTTATAAAAAAGATTTCCAAGTCAGGCCCTAAACTTGTTTTATCAAGAAGGGGACTCAAAAAGGGTTATTAGCAACCGGAAGGTGTGACTTGTAAGATCTTTTATTAATTGTATATTATTATTTACATATTATTAATAATAACTATAAAACATCAAAAGGAAAAAAAACGCAAGGCTTAACAAATTATATATTAACTTTAAATATCAAATTTACATAATAATATACTTGTATAACCACGATAAAGAAAGTTCATTTATAAATATAAAATAACCTGATTGTAAAAAATCATAAAAAATAATTTTAATAATAGTACTACCATTTTTATTATTTAAAATACCAATTTACACTAATCAATGCTACTACTATTATCAACTATAACTATAACTATTATTATTATTGTGATTGTAATTTTAAAAAAACCCAGGAGTTTTTCTTGATAAGATGAATATTTCATAATCTTCAATTTGAAAGACAGAATTAGTAAGTCCTATGTTATTTTGATAATAAAAACCCGTAAAAAAATAATGACAGTCCACAGATTTTTGTTGAAGGTTATCAAATCCTGATGGACAAAGTTTCAAATCATTGAAATTTGGGCCTGAATCAGGATGATAAAAAGTAGCTTTATTGTGACCAGCAACTCGGCTAAGTATAGAAACTTGTGGCGATGACCTATTCAAATTGAAAAGAAAACTATACGGTGTTTCCAAATGTGCACCTAATCTCGTTTTAAAGGCATTACCATCAACCCAATAATTTGGATTAAACCCACCGATTAGATTATCGTAGCCTTTTATCTTTATCAATAACAATGTTTTCATCACAAAGCTACACTTTGCATAAAAATCCTGTACCCTAAACCCGTCACGTGAAGCTTTAAATAGCAATTTGAAATCATAAGTGGTTTTTCTATTATAAAATATTTGTGGATGGTTGTCAACCCAGCTTGATATTAAGCTTGCAAATATTGGGTTAAAATAAACCGATCCGTACTGTCCTGTTCGATCACCAAGTGGACATATTATATTTGGGTCTGGACGATAACTAGCGACCAAATGATACTTTAACAATTGATGATATACTTCTTCTCCGATCACTCTTGCAAATGGTGCAACATAGTGATAAAAATCACTAGTGCTTATTGAACGGAACCTAATATGCGGTAGAATATCACATATCACGTCTCTTAATTTCATGAAATCTTCTTCGCCCCAATGGTAAGCATTTATCTCATTCAAGTGTTCATCCACCTGTGATATACCCCATCTGACAACATTTGTCCAAACTTCCACTTCCGCCATCACAAAACCATTTTTACTACCGAGTATATCTTTTAATGAATTGCTTGTCAATTGGTTTAAATTTGTTGGATGAAAGATTATACCGGGATTTAGTGATAATATTTCGTCACAATGGATTTTCATTATTGTGAATTGATGTTGATCAGATATATTATGTATATGGTGTATATTTTCTTGAATCCATTGTGAATGATTTTCTACCAAATAAGTTTGCAAGTATTCAAGTAATTCTGTTATTGCCAATTCATCACACGCTATTAACAAATCAAGGATTTCTTGTATGCTTAGATGATCAATCTCAAAAAGACCAGTATATAAATAACTATGAGGATTAAAAATTGATTAGTATGATTTCAAGTAAAAACAACAAATTTAATTAAGATACTGAAAAAATAGTAAAAATTTACTTTAATATTACTTCAAATAATTCTGGTGAAATGTTATCTTTTTTAAATTGGTAAACATCATTATCTTTTTTTGACCATCCATTTGAAAAGGCAGCATTGAAATAAGTAGACCTCAATTTCAGTATTACCGAGTGAGATCTGAATATTTTTGAGTTGTTTTTGGTCCCAATATCTATTTCTACATCATAGTTATTAGTCGTAGTTAACAATATAGATAAAGATCTCGAAAGTTCCACTATGCTAGCCATTCGAAGATAATAAGTATCAGGTATTTCGTCCTTGTGCCCATAACTTTTAAATTTAGAAAGAATATGCTCAAACATCAAGTATGAGGTTTCATAAACTTTTTTAACATTATCAAATTGATAATGATTATTATTATTATTATTATTATTATTATTATTATTATTATGTGTTGCCATTATGGAAAATACGATTGTTGTGTAGATATAACAAACGTGTGAATATATGTATATGTATGATAAATATATAAATATATAAATATATAAATAGTTGTTGTAAATATAAATATATGATTTTGCAAGTGTATCAATTGACTTTAGCAATTATCAGTTCACGTAAACGAATATATGTATTAATGTTAATATTAATGTTATCAGTTATTGAAGAAAGAGTGCTTTGTGTTATTTTTGGAAAAATGTATTTTTCGTGTAACGACATTTAAATTTCGATAAGAACGCGCAATAATTGTTATTATTATTATTATGTTATCATAAAAGGAAACGAATGAATTTTATGGAAAAAGTTGAGAAATTAAATGTGTTCGTTTAATTTAGTTTCTAGTTTCTTTTTGATATAAATTTAATTATGATAAATAATCAAGATTTTAAATTTTTTCTCAACTTTAACTGACCGGGATATTCCAAAGATCCAATTACTTGCACAGCTTGTCTGTACACTGACTCGTATGTTTTTAAAAAGTAGAAATATTAAGTAAAAGTTTGCTTATATTCTTATTTCGTATCATCCAACCATTTAAGTTTGCGGGTTGCGGCTGCGGTAAATGAAAATTGAATTGCGGCTAATACTAAATTGCGGTTTCCATTTTTAGTTAGAACCTATCAATTATCCACAAAAAAATAAAAATTTTAATAAATTGTTCAATGTTTTTAACATATTGATATCTGTATTTTTTCATACTAATATCATTAATATTAACACGTTGTATGACGAGCCTTTGACAATCCGAGGTAAAGGTTCCAAGACAAGACCATCAGTTTTTGGTCATTTTGAACGGTCCGAAATGTCAGAGCAAGACGAAGACCTAATGGGTAGACAACAGTCGACATCGCACAAAAAAACACCCAAAGCGAAACACGATTTCCTTTCAGTCAAGTATCTGTTTTGCTCAATCCTGACGTTTTGAACCAAAACAAATAAGCTTTTCTGTTTATAAATCATGACTAACAAATAGCAATTGGGTTTCGCACGATACGGCGACGTAAAATAACCAAAACCATTTATCATTTTTGGAAAACGAAAATATTTCTGTATATAATATTTTCTTTTTATTAACAAATTTCAAAATCATTTCAAACCAGCGTAGCAAAAAAAAACGACTCATCATTTTACCCTTTGATTTTGATCTCTTCCTTCCCCAAAAATTCAGTCGAGGAACAGGACGTTTAGGATATTCATGTTTCGTTACCGTAACTGAAACTGAGTCTTCTTTGCAAAGAATTATTTCCCGTGCAACAAAACATTTCAAAATTGGGTAAAGTCGTTAGATTAGGAAACATATAAAAAAAAAGAGATATTACACAAAATATAAAATATACACAGAAATTACAACATTTACTAAGGCACTGTAACACGACAACCTTTTCTTCTTTTATATTCTCAAAAATCTCAAAAAAACTATTTTCTCCATTCGATGCAAGTCACTTAGTCCCACAACTTTTTATTGGTCGTGTAGATTTTCAAATTCTCCAAAAATGGAAATGCAACACCCCAAAATAAATTGTGCATTTGAAGCCAAGACCTTCCTCTACAAAATTACGACTTCATCTCATTGATATGTCATGTTGTTGTGGAGAATTTGAGCTTCAAAGTTGCACAAGTCCAGACTTGACTGTTACC
>CAUDNR010001502.1:19154-50184 GCA_958430865.1 Entrophospora sp. SA101 | reverse complement strand
TGCCCAACCAACACGAGCTTCTTTATGGGCAACAGTAAGCATAGGTGTCTTTAAAGGCAAATTATTTTTGTAGCCTAGACTTTCCAAATGTCTTGAAATAGTCATATGAGACACTTTGGTGATATTGTTTGATAATTTGTTTGACAAAGTCCTTGTGGAAAGTCTTGGATCATGGTACAAGTATTGGCCGATCGCTCTTGATTCGTGCGCAGTAATTTTTTTTGGGACGACCACCTCCAGATTTTCTCGAATTAACGCCTTTTTCATTCAATTTTTTAAGATTATAATAGACAGTAGACATTGTAATGCCAGTTCTGGAATGTATTTCTTTTGCAGAAGTTATTCCATTCTGCCACAATTGTAATATACTTTTTCTTTGAGTATCTTTATCAGAGGATGACATTACGTTAACAATTTTACAACAAAATCAAATCAAAACAAATGATCTAATCATGTATTAATTTAGTTTAGTACATATTGTTCACGTGTTCAAAATATGACACGAATAGTTATTATTTTCAGAATGTTATATATTAACGTTTGAAATGCATGAAAAAATTTTCCAAAAAGTTTTGTTACACCCTGTAATAACTTTGGGATTTTTTTTTTGAAATTTGGATGTCAAATATGCACACTAAATAAAAAATAATGATTTTTGACAAAAAAAAAATAAATGCAATTTTTAATAATCACAAATGTACATTAGGGATGGGAACGGTTTAACCCAAACCGGTTCAACTGGCGGTTTGAAACCGAACCGATGCGGTTGGTTTACACCGCGGTTTATTGAACCGCGGTTAAACCCCAGTTCAAACTCCGATTTGAAACTGAGCTGGTTACACGTTGCATTTCAAAAATTGGTCACACTTATTCGTTTTATATCGTTTTATTTGTTTTACAAAATATTGGATATAAAATATTAATTCACATCTTGATGCAACAAATTCTATGTTATTGTTATTGTTATTGTTATTGTTAAGGGATTTAACTACAACAAGATAATTGATTACATTTATAATTTACTATGGTTGCTAGTACTATGACTTAAGAAAAGAAAAGAAAGATGTCAGCTATTACTATTTACTATTATTATCATTATATACAAGGGCTAAGAAGGAAAAATAGATTGATAAAGAAAAAATATTTTAATTGAATTGGATTTACCAATTTTATTCAAATCGTTCATTTTATTAATTTTATTTGATTTAATTTTATTTGATTTATTAGTTTATTCAATTATTAATTTTATTCAAATTACATATTAGTTAATTTAAAAATCTTACTAACTTATGCTGTGGTCCTAAATTTTGAATTGGACCTGATAATAAAATTTAACTATGTTTATTTTTTTATTGTTCATAAAAGAAAAAAGAAAATTATGATAACAGATATTTCAATCACAATTAATTGAATTATGGTGCTACAACTTGATATAGAGATCAGGCGGAACTCCAGCTATTGATGCAAACAATTTAAAGTACAAGCAAATATGAAGAGAATAGATAGTAGTGGTGTTTAAAATAGCTTTAATTGTCGGAACAAATAATTTCATTTTTATAAAAATAGATCACCAATAAAATTATAAAACTGCGGTTAAACTTGGGTTTGAACTGCGGTTCAGACCGCGGTGGTAAACCACCAGTCGGTGCGGCTCACTAGCCAAACTGGCAGTTTATAAACCGAACCGTTCCCATCCCTAATGTACATAATTGCAGTATTATTTATTTTCTTACCTTTTCAATCAATGTTTTTATTTTTTTATAGCACTAATAAGTTGAAGTGATGTAACTTATCAATATATATATATAATATATTAATAAAAAGATTTAGTATATATTAGCATCACCACTAAAAAAAAAACAATTTGGAATTAAAAAAAATTATTTAATTAATTTTTAAAATCAATAAAGTTTTTTTGGGGAAAATGGAGAAAAATGTAACAATTTGGGAAGTTGTTTTATTAAAATATTATTTCTAATAATAAAAAGACCATGCCTTTTTCTAAAGTGTGAAGAAAAAATGTAATGATTCGGAATTAATTCAATTTTTAATTTAATTAAAACATCAAACCGCGCCTTTTTTGAAAATGTGAAAAAAAAAAACGTTATTGTTGAAGGAATTGAATGAAGCTTTCTTCGAAAAGGTTCTCCTGATGCTTATTGTGAAGAAGAGAAATGCAACAATTCAAAAATTTGATTCATTATTTAACAACCATGCCCTTTTTGAAGTGGTGAAGGAAATCCTCGTCAATATAAAAAATTGCGGTAGAGTGTGAATCGTAAATTGTAATAAAAAATAAATAAATCGTTAAAATAAACAATACAAATAATAATAAAAACAATAATAAACAATAAAATAACATGTGTTATATTTTTGTTGCCAATTGTTTCATTAAACATGTAACTTCCACTGAGGGAACAATCAGTGGGACTGCTCTTTATAGAAATGAAGAATGCATTTGCTCTGACTATTCATAAACTCAAGGTTTGACCTTGCCACATCTAATGTTGAATGTTGACGAAAGTATGTTTGCTGAAGGGCAAGTGTATGTTGCAATGAGTCGAGCTCCTCATTGGAAAGACTGCAAATCCTTGATTTTGATTATTCTCAATTAAAAATTTCCAGGACGGCTTTGGAAGAGTATAAAAGATTGGAGGCTGTGAGCATTGATGGGTTACAAAAACTAACAACGCTGTAAAAAAAGTATTCTTTGTAAAAAATTGTGTGCTCAACTATGTTTGTGTTTATGCTGATATGTAACACCCAATGTGCCATATATAAATTATTAATATAATAATAACAGATTAACTAAGCCAAATGGCGTATTCGTTATTATTATTATATACATTGCACAAGGCAAAAGAACCCTTCGAGTCCATGACTCCTCCATAATAAACTTTTTTTTTTGTAATATAAATGAAAAAAATTTTTATATATACATATATAATCTTTGAGTTATATTCTATCTATAGACATAAAAAATAGTACAATTTTTCTAACAAATGTATATAGTCGATTAGCGGTTAGTTTTTGTGACATTTTTTCCCCGCCGGTCAATAGAAGAATCAACAAATATAATTAATGTCATTATGGTTAAATCAATACCGCAACAAGTTTACAAATGAGGAAGCAAAGTGAGCCATCGAGATTTTCCGAATTCGCAGAAAAACATACTCGAAAAATTATTTTTTCAAATTTCAAAAAAAAAATTTATACGCGTGTGCATAAAAATGAAATGAGAAAAAATTAATTTTAATTATTAGCCATCAATCCTTTTCCACACATAATTTCTTTTATCACTTTGCTTTAGAGTTGCATGATATTCCACAACATCACCTTCTTGTTTAAAATACCTCCAAGCAATATTCCTTTTTTTAATTCCTCCTCATAAATCATTTATTTTTCATGAGTTTGAGAATTAACAGTATTTAAAACATTCAAAGATGATGGATGTTTTCAGGCTTAGAGTAGGACTACTACATACAAATATAATAATCATGATTATCATAATATATTAATTTCTGATTGCATAATTTTTTGATAGGTGAAAAATGAAAAACAATTTTTATTAATTGAAACCAAATTTTCTAATATTTTTTTTTACAAGGTATTTTTTTATTAAATCAATTCTTTCAAGCCATTTGGTTCAAGAGATTTAACCTTTTGTACTCATCAATAACATGTCTATCTACCTTTATGCAATCAAAATCAAAAGATAATATATCCAGTGAATCCCACGAAGGTGTCCTACTCATCACCACACTGTGGCGAACATATTTTCATCAATGGATACAGTTGAATGTGGTAGTGTAAGGCCTTGTGTCTTGTGAACAGTGAGTGCAAATGTATTCTGAATTGGGAATTGCTTCCTGGATGTTGGTATTCCATTGATAGTGAAGTATGTGATTTCTCTTTGAACATTTATCTTTATGATATTGTTAGCTGTGGGGAAAGCGACCTCAACACTATCATCATCAATTACCTTGATGATTACTCCTATTGTCCCATTACATATTCCATGTTCAAACAATTTATTATTTAGGAACATTATGTGAGCACCCTCCTGCAATGTGATAGCCTTTGTAAGATTGGTATGGTTCTTAAAATTCAACCGATAGTCACTATTGTCAAACACTTCATGGTTAAAGGCATCCATAGGCAAAGATACAATAGTATCAGAGCATTCACCATCGAACAGTAAGTTGCTGCAGATGAGAGAATTGATGTCATCAGCTGTTCATCGAAACCCAACAACATGCATTGTACTAAATAAACACATAGTTGCATAGACACGTGCTCTTAACAATTTCGAACACATCGATTGACAGCAACAACAATCAATGATGGATGTAGGAACATATGTATGAACACATATTAACATTACAGCATGGATGACGTGACAATAAACGCATTCATGTAGCATAAAAAAAAGAAAGATGTATGGTGTAAAAATAAACACGTAGTTGCATAGGCACATGTCTTAACAATTCAGAACACATTGAATGTTCACCAATGATTTTGTAACAAGCATGTTGATTGATTGGATAATGGTTCACAGCCATAATCTCATGCATCTGAATCAAGAATCAATGGATAAATGTAGATCTCAAATTGAGGTGCATTTGTTGGTTGGCAACTTAAAATTGTTGAACTTTTCATTAAAATCAATGCAAAAACATGCTTTCTTGCCATAAACAAAAATGCTCATAAGGTCCAAAATTATGTTTTATTGTCAATTTTCATAACAATTAGTTCGAAAGTTAGTTTTTAAGTAATTTCGGCCAATTAAAACTATTAAAAAAATTGAAATTTTGATTTTTTTTATCCGATGATTCTTGGTGTTTTTGATGACACGAAAAAATAATAACAATAATTAGATACATGTGAAATTTCTGACATTCTAATACGTGTTAATTATTTATTCAATTTCTAAAATTTGTGACTATGGAATAAGTAAACAGGTTTTCACAGATCACAAACTTATAAATCACCTATATAAATGAATTACGCTCCTTCCTCCCTCCCCTCTCCTCTTCTCTTTTCTCTGCAAGTTTATAAGAAATTAAACCTTTGCCGTACGACTCTAATATGCCAGAATAAGAAAAACTGCAGATATGGAAACGATTTCAGAAATCTGCAAAAGAATTTACGAGTTTTGGCAAGCAACAGTGACACGACGAGCATTCAATCTTTTATTTGTTAAATAAATAAATATTTTAATGTTACACTGACCATTATCAAAACATTATCCTTAAAAGGGAATTTTGCAAATAGGAAAATAGAAAACTTTTTTTTTTAATTAGAAATCTCTCTATAACGATAAACTATAGATACCATACTATGTACTACGATTTACCTAAATATGGAACTAAAACCTTACTTTTTTTGTGGACTAGTAGCAAAAGCAAATTTATTGATCAACATTATGTTACATTACTTAATATTAATTATAATTTGACACCCCCAAAGGATCACCAATTAATGAATTGTGTAACTGTAACTTATTATTATGTAGAATTTCTTTAACCATTAATAGTCACGAATCGAATCACTTTAAAATTCGATTCGTTTGGAGCCTTAGAAAGAGAATATTAGTAGAATTCATCGCTTGTGCTTGCATTATGATAGAATCAAAGGTGAAAGGGATTATATTCACAGCGAGCAAATAAGCGTATGAGGTATAAGCACTGTTGGTGCATGCTCCGGATCCACAATAAAATTCGTAATCTTGTGGATGAATGATCATCGAAGATTAGCAGGATAAACCATCATGCAGTTTTGCTCCTCGAGTTTAAAACACAAGACATGGTTAAAAAAATGCGGTTTAGAAACATCCACTCTAAGCTGCAAGACAAATGTTGACCTGGTCATCAAGTCGAATCCGGGTGGTTCAAAGATTTTTAGTTGTACACCTTGCAGACCCACAATTAATAGAAAATGTAGCTCGTAATCTATTTTGAAGTATATTACAGAAAAATAACGAGAGTCGTTCGTGAAGTTGCGGCTTACATCTGAGACATCTTATTTTAGGCCGTCCACATAGGACTCGTACTTAGTATTAGTATAAGTTCAATGTAAGAGGTTAGTATTTTTTTTTAAAAAAAAGTGTAATAAAAACATGTGATACTAAATTCCTTTTTTTAATGAGCTCAAACCAACATTATTTACGATAATACGATTTTCCTGGAGGGTGTAAGGAAGGAAACAGGATAACCCTTTAATAGTGTCTGAATTTACCGCAAAAAGAAACAAACTGTGGAATAAACAATGAAAGATAAAAATTTAAAGCTATCACGTATTTTCAAATTTCAAGTGGTGTCCTTCCTTACTCTTATAAGAGCTCTCTCTTCAATTGTTTGATCTTATTATTAACTATACCAATGATTTTTGTTCATCTTTGTTTTCTTATTGGTTGGATTTTATCCAAATTACGTGTAACAAAAAAAATATGATAAAAATAGAAAAGGTCAAAAAGAGATCTTTTTATAAAAACATGCAAAAATATTATCATAGTTCATCATCACCTTTATCATCATTATCATTACTATTATTTCAAGGACTTAAACGTAGTAAAATAACGCAAAAAAAGTTTCAATTAAAAAATTGTTATTATGGCAAGTTTAAAATATATTCGTTGAGTACAACAATAAGGTATGAAAACCAAAATTCAAATGCCATAATTAGAAAACTAAAACTTGGAAAAATACCAATGGTATCTGAACAACCGGCTATTTACCAATTAGCAAATACAAAAGCTGGTATAGTGTACACACCACATTGCATTTTTGTAATTTAACAATATGCGATTTGTACTTGGTGAAAATTATATCACATCACATCGATGGGTCAGATCAATTAATCAATTTTAAATTTATTTTAGTTGAAGATTGTTTTAAAATATTGGACGAACATCAGCCATGGCATTCAGGGTACGTTGGATTTGATACAGAGACAACAATTTTTCGAAAAGATGATCCACACAAAGTATCAATGATACAAATAGCCACGCATGATTTTTGTTTGTTAATACAAATATATCGAATAAGCAAAAATAGCAAAGAGCGTCCACAATCACTTATCAATTTTTTAAAAGATGATAAAGTATTAAAGGTTGGTGTGAATGCGAGTGGTGATAATGATTGGTTGGAAAGATCGTATGGTATTCAGTGTGATGGAATATTTAATTTGGATGCGTTGGCCAGGGAAAAAGGTTATGTCGCGGGTTCGTTGCGTAAATTAGCAGACATGTTTTCTGATCTGAAATTAGACAAATCAAAAACAAAACTTAGGGGATACAATTTTGATGCTCCAAAGTTGAATCCAAGTCTGATTAAATATGCGGCAGAAGATGCCTTTGCCTCAATACAAATTTATGAGAACCTGCGTGCGAATAAATTGAACGAGACTTTTTTAAATTATGAAAATAGTCATCCAATGACGATAAATGAAGAGGATGCTGAATTGAACAAACTCCTTGATCGCGAGTTAATCAGAGGAAGGGTGATAAATATCAACATGATTTTTTATGATTGTAACTGTGGATATTTATTTTTTCTAAACAGTATTTTATTATTTATTTATTTTAGGGATATAAAAGAGATTATATAATAACAACATTTGCAACACGATTCCAAAGATGGATGTATACTAAACCGAACTATGAAGATCTTATGAAAGCATCTAATGATGCATTTCAAAGATTCCTCGATAAAGGGATTTTAATTCCTATTACCGCTGCTGCCACTAGCATTATGGATTTACCTGAAGATATTACATCTAACCAAACTGCAGCGACTAGATATAAAATCCCAGGAATAGATCCAAAAATCATTTTCTCAAGTTCGTATATAGATGAACATTGCAATAAGAAATCGTTAACAAACGACGAAATCCAATTTATAAAGGCAATGTGGTTAATATCAATCAAACAAATTAGTCGAGACACATTAACTCGAAATTATTATCATCATACTAAACAATTAAATCGAGAAATGTCATCGACAACTATTTACTCAATTATTAATTCATTGGAACAAAATGGTGTATTCTCGGCTGGCAGTAAAACCGATACAGTAAAAATTGATGAACTGTGGTTAAAAGAATTAGAAAATGATTATGAAAAATATATCGGTACCGGCAATTAATATGTTGTGAGGATTTTGTGATGGCGGTAATAATACCAGTGATGAAGGATGATGCAAAGATAAAATTTTGGTGAATAAATTTGGTTTATCGTTGTATAATTTAGGTTAATATAGAATTTTTATTATATTACACACACTATTAATAATAAATCGTAGATGTGATAACGTTATCTGTTACATTACACAAAATCTCATTCATGTAATTAATATTTAATTACATTAATCCTATATTTTTTTTTTGACCGAACTTGAAATTTCTCAAAAACTAAAAACTCCCTTTAAAAAAAATAAAAAATGTCTGCATTTATTCAACAAATTTTAAAAACAAAGAATTCCTTATCACCTATTACCGTAACAAGAAAGGCCAGACATTATTCGGTGACAAATGTATGTAAATTGGCCTCTGTAGGTAATGCAACGACCTCAAGACCATTATCGGCTGCTGCTTCATATGCCGATGGAAGAATTAGAAATAATTGGGCCAAAGACGATATCAAATCGATTTTTGATTCACCTATAATGGATCTTTTGTTTTATGGTGTCAGTATCATTATTATATATATCAATTTTTTCATTTTACTAGAAACAATAAATTTAAAAAAAAAATAAAAAAAAAATATTAGGCAAAGGTGCATAGAGAACATTTCGATCCGTTGGCCGTACAACAATGTACATTATTAAGCATAAAAACTGGTGGATGTAGTGAGGATTGTTCTTATTGTCCGCAATCATCAAAATATAAAACTCAAGTGAAAGCGACAAAATTGTTGGATGCCGACGAAGTATTAGTGTCTGCTAGAAAGGCCAAAGAAGCTGGTAGTACTAGGTTAGAAGATTACCACACTTATTTTTTTATTTTTTTAATAAAAAAATAAATTTAAATTTTTGATATATATAAATATATAGATTTTGTATGGGTGCAGCTTGGAGAGATTTGAATGGCAGGAAAACCAATTTCAACAAAATTTTGGGTTATGTGCAAGAAATAAGGTATATTGAATTGATAATATTATATATGGACAACTCACTCGAATACAATTTTAATATAAATTTTTTTAATTAATTTATTAGATCTATGGGAATGGAAGTTTGTTGCACATTAGGAATGTTAAATGATCAACAAGCAAAAGCACTAAAAGAAGCAGGACTAACTGCTTATAATCATAATTTGGACACTTCTAGAGAATATTACCCCAAGGTTTTTTAATCGATTATTTTATTATTTTGTATTGACGCTATTTGATTGAACCAATTTAACCGTCATTATAAATGCTAATAGATCATTACAACAAGGTCATATGACGAAAGATTACAAACTATTACTAATGTTCGTGATGCAGGAATATCAGTATGTTCAGGTGGTATAATTGGTTTAGGTGAAACTGCTGATGACCGTGTAGGAATGCTACACACTCTGGCCACTTTACCCGAACATCCTGAGAGTGTACCGATCAACGCGTTAGTACAAGTTGAGGGAACACCATTGGATAAACAAGAGGTAATAATAATATGGGAGAAGGGTTTCAATCCCAATAATGATATCTGAATGAAGAAAGTTTTTGATATATCAAATTTATCTTAATATTTATTTAGCCTGTCTCTATTTGGGAAATGGTTCGTATGATATCTACGGCTCGTATTGTAATGCCTAAATCAATGGTAAGGTTATCAGCAGGCAGAATAAGATTTTCGCATCCTGAACAGGTATTTAAAAAAAAATATTTTATAATTGAATAAATTTTTTTTTTTAAAAATCAAAACTTACACATCACACATACATATATATTAGGCTTTATGTTTTTTTGCAGGAGCAAATTCAATTTTCACAGGTGACAAATTATTAACAACCGAAAACAATGCATTTGATTCAGATCAAGAAATGTTTGAGACTTTAGGTAATAATAATTATAACAATAATGATTTAATATATAAAAAAGGAAGAGGATTATTAATATATTTATGTATAAATATATTATTGAATTTTAGGTCTTATTCCTAAACCTCCAAATTTTGATCAAGGAGTCATCAAATCTGACAAAATTGAAAAGGTTTTATTTCAACAGCAAGAAAAAGAAATGGAACAACAAAGCAAAGAAGTTGTTATTTAACATATTTTATATTTAATAAATTAATAAATAATAAAAATAGTAATAATAATAATAATAATAGAAAATACTAATTTATTGAATTATTAAACAAACGATTTGATTGAATAAATAAATTATTGAATGAATATACATATAATTTTTCGAATAAAATATTTATTTAATGCATAATATTACAAAAAAAAATTTTTTAGTATTAAATAATAAAATGATGATATGATGTATTAAAAAAAATAAATAAATAGTATTTGATTATAAAAGAACAAGTAAATAAAAGTGTTAAAATGTTCAAACGCTTTTTCGTATCAATTAATTTACAATTCAATTGACTGTGTTTTATCAACTCTTTTATGTTTGACCAACAGGAGAATGCCTAGTACTATCATTATCATTGTTATTATAATTTATATCATAATTACTTATTTCTGAATATCTTGGATTTGTTTGCGATGTGGGCGGTGTCGGCGGTGTCGGTGGAGATGGATTTGATATTGAAGGGTTTGTTATCATTGTTTGATATGTCACAGGTATAGTTGCCAATGAAGTTGTAGATCGTGATGCGTATAACTGTTGTTGTGGGTTATAAAAGTTATTACCATAATTCCTTCGAGGATTGTTTGTCGACGTTGTATATGGTTTTACATGATGAATATGTAATGTTGCCCTATTAAATTTTACCATCAACAATATTTAATTAATTATGTTTTATAAAAATACATTAGAGATCAATCGATACATACAAATTACCAGTCCACCAAGCTGCTCTAACTTTGGCTCTTTGCTTTTCACCTAGTCTTGACCTAGGCATATTATTAGAACTGACAAAAGCTACGACGTCAATTATAAATCGATGTTCATCTAATATTGAATTTATTATACAAGGTATTAAATTCAATAATCCATCAACTGATCTCACTTCTACCGCGCAAATTGTTTCATCATTTGCTTGAAATATTACACTTGAAATAATAAATTAATGTTAAAAAAATTTTTTTAAATAAAAATAAGAGATTTTTTTTTACCAATAAATGAATGATAAAATTATACATACCATCCATCAGGTACTATTAAACTAGGATTTACAAGCTGATGACATCTTTCAACTGTAAATTCAACATCAACAGGAAAATGCATTAACCCATTAACCTCGATTGTCTCGGCTATTGGTCCCAAAAAGAACAAACATTGAAATTCTACTAATGCACCGCCTTCACCAACAGGCCTATGTACTGTATATAAAAATCCCAAATCTCCTGTTCTTAAATATTTTAAACGTTGATCACCACCATCTATTACTGCATTATATCTTTCATGTTCCAATGGATCATTGTTTAACAATGCAGATTTAGCATTTGCATCCGATGAAACCCAAATCTCACCAAATTCATTTGATAGGCACGGCCTTCTTGTTTCTGGATGTACGATTGCTACTTGTGTAGAAACAGGTACCTAGAAAAAAATATATATTTTATTATTTCACCTTAATTTTTTAAGAATCGATTAATTTAATTTATAAATACCATTCCAGAGTCATGCAGTAGAACTCCATAGGGCTCATCCGCAGGATTGACCACTCTTACTATACCACGCCTTAAACTTTTTAAGTCTAAATACAATTCAATTGGTTCAACACACATGTATGATCTTGTTGTTATCATTGGATTAGATACATGACTATATATATAATTCACTGATACATCATCCAATCTATTCGTCAAAAATGTTCGAACAATTTTTTTATCTAAATTGTAATCAATAGATTTAAATATTTAGAAATGATGAACAAAAAAAAAAGGAAATTTGGAAAATTTATGTATATAGAAATATATAGCTTACATAGATTAGCGTTTGGTCTTGTATCAATCGGTATCATTAAATTTTTCAAATGTTGTAAAGAAAAACTTTTATAATCAACGGTTTCAAAAATCTTCATAGCATGTTGTAACATTGGAAATGTTGCATAAGTGTCTTTAACTATATAATAAAAACATTATTATTATTATTATTATTATTATTATTATTATTAACCAAATATTTAAAATAAGAAATAAGAAAACAAATATACTATTTACTTTTAAATTTCGATAATGTTTCAAACCAGATTAAAGGATTTTCAGAGTAATCATTTGGTGTAATTATTATAGTTGGTGATCCTAATTTGGAAAAAAGAGGGATTTATATTTTTATAATTTTATTTAGTTATTGCAGGACAATTAATTCAATCTCGCTGCTACTTACCAAGATAAACTCCTATTAATAATGTATGAACAAATCCAATACCGCATGTACTTCTGACGCTGCTAACTATAGCTCTTGTAGTGGTCAATCTACAAGTTTCTTTTTGTACCTTACACAATGCCAGTAAGTTCTGATGGTTCAACCTAACACACGACTTTCCATGGTCTGAACTGAAATAACACATTATGACCGCCGTATGATTTGGATTTATCCATTCTTCTTGTAACAAATAATTAGATTCTTTAAGCGTTTTTGTGTATTTTGGCGCTTTTGTTGTATTAATTAAGACTGGTAATTTTCCATTACTTGTAAAATTCATGCCAACGCTATCTCTGTTATTGGTTGAACTAGTACTACTATTAGGTGTTGTTGACATTGTTTTCAAAAAGTTTTGAACTGTCTTGCTTTTTAAAATATTCTCTGTGTCTGTGTTAACTAGTATATTGCTAACTTTGAATTCATCAATGATTCCAAACAATGCCGGAATATCTTCACTTAATCTAGAAATTTCTATTTGTGGTATTGGTATACTAACAATACCCAATACCATACATGCATATACCGCACAAACAAAATCAATTCCGTGTGGATATATCAATATGACGGTATCATTAGCTTTTGGCCCTTTTTTTTGTAAATAATTTGCTATCGTTGCTATTTTTATATTTAATTTTTTCCATGATATAGGTTTACCTTCTTTACCTTTATTATCTAATACATTGTACGATGTTTCATCTGGTGAAATTAGTGTACGCCATAACAATACATCAATTATGCTACGGAATTTCAATAGATTTAATCCTGTTCTTTCATCTAGAACTTCTTCAGTATGTTCTATCCCTGTTATTTGTGGTCTTTTGATGATCGGTGAAGCACTACTGTTTAATTGTTCCTGCCTAGCTGCCATTGCATCTTTGCACAAACAATATAATAATAATAAAAATAAAATAAAAATAAAAACTCAATATACATTTATTATAGATGTTTTACTTTCTTATCTAAAAAAGAAACCATTTTCTGCTACTTACTTGGGCCCCAAATTCCAGCCATAGTATCTTCTCCCACAGGCAAATTATAAACGGTCTCATGAACATTTGTTTTAATGTATGTAAAATTTAATTTTCCATGTTCGTAAAATTTTTTACAATATAATGGATTGACTAAATGCTTTCCATTTTTCCAAGTTCTAGGCAAAGAACCTTGTTGACATATGCCTATACAATAGATTTTTACACCGTGATTTTCTAACAAGATATTATAAACATCATCTGATACTTTTGGTAGTTTATCTAATGAATATAATGATTCTCCTAATAATACTGGTAAAGTTTGTTCATTCGCATATATCTCAATTACAACACTATATATAATAAAGAATAATTAAAGTTAATAATAAATAGCAAAGAAAAAATTTCCTTTTTTATAATAATAATAATAATAATAAACCTGATACACTTACCAATCACTTATAGCATCAATATTATTCAATACAGTATTTTCTAAATCCGGCGTATAATGGAATTTCCATTTATTAACTACTTCAGCATCTTTAACATTATTTCCATCATCATCATTATCATTACCACCACCACCACCATCGTCGTCATCATCATCATCGGAATCAACAGTACCATTAGGATTAACAACTCTTAGAACCTTGACACTGTCTTCTGGTACTGGTTCAACCAATTGTCTAATTCTTTGTTCATATAATCCAAATATCACCAATTGTCCATTGATTAATGCTCCTAATAACCCTGTTCTTAAAAATTCTTGTTCAAAGTATTCTGGTATACCGGTTTCACTTGATACAAATATTGGTCTTGCATGAAATATCGATTCTGTATGTTTTGGTAAATTCCAAAAACCACCTGATAATGAAGACGAATCCACCCATAATTCTCCGACTGTATTAGGTAGGCAAAATGCAGTCGTTTCTGGGTCCACAATTGCTATCGTGGCTGTATAAAACATGAAGTTATTTAATAATTCCAAAAGAAGTTTTTTTAAAAAAAGCATATTACTTTTTTAAAAAAATAACTTTACCTTCAGGCATAACAAATCCAAATGCACCAACTCTCATGAGTGTTTTATCTCCGCTTCGTTTTCTGCATTGCTCTTCTCCCATACCGACAACCATTATTTTATTAGATTTTAATTCTTCTCTATCTAACAAAAATTCTACTACGCCTCTTTCACCTTCATTTCTATCATCTAATCCAGGCACACCTAATAAGTCTCCAAAACATAATACCATACCACCATGTTCTGGTAAACTACTTAATGGCGTTAATACATCAGCTGGATTTTTTACACCTAATTTACTTAAAAAATTTTCTATTATGTCATCATTTTTCTCAACATTTATTACTAATGTATCGATAAATAAAAATCTCAATGCCCTTAAATCTAGTGGTTGTTTTTTATTATAATTAATTGTTGCGGATGGATCAGTTTTAAATGATTTAACCATTGGCATTAACCCTGGATAATCAGCCAACGCAATTGTAACTTTTAAATGACAACAATAGAAAATAAAAATCGTAAAAATAAATAAATTAATATTATAACGATTTATAAAATAATTCAACAAAAAAATTAATTTACCTTTATATTTTGATAAACAATTAGTCCAAAGACCGGGTACATCAGGTCCTGTGCTAGCCAAAAATATTGTGATATTACCACAATAAACTCCCCAAAAAGCAGTTAATAATATTCCAACCTGCTGTCTAGGCTCTAAATAACTTAAGACAATATCATATAAAGGTCCATATTTTCCCATGCCTAAGGCATTACTATCGTATGATACACCCAAAGGATTTTGTTGTTGCATTTGTCTTTTGTCAATTAATTGATCCCTAATTATATTGTCAACGACTGAACCTCTCATTACAGAACATTGTGAAATAATAGTTCTATGACTTATTGCTACACCTTTTAGTTCACTATTAGGGCTTTTTGTGTATTCGATATATGCCAAGTCTGCCAGATTTATTTCATTTAATTCCTCGTTTTTTTTCAAACTTAGCATGCCAAAATTGTCGGTTTTCCACCATAACACTGATGCAGGCAATTCTTTTTTTTGTGCTTGCAAATCCCTTGTAAAAACTTTGTGAACTTGTTCTGTTGTTAAGGCTAATTTAGTATTTGTGCTCTCTAGTATAAATAACAATTCTTTAAAATCATCTACGGTATTAATTGGCACGGCCACAACACCAGCGAAAAAACATCCAAACATTGCCACCAAGAATTCTAAAATTTCAGTTTTACGGTAAATCAATGCTACTCGATCACCTTTCATCAATCCACCTTCTCTTGTGATAATCTGGGCCAACTTTTCTGCTCTTAAATGTAACTTTTTCCATGTCATATCACCAACCTCTCTGCCTTTTGAATCCACAACTATATATGCTGTCTGATTAGGTGTCGATTGCCCTCTATATCTTAAAATAGATGCTATATCTGTAAAGACGGACAAAGATTGTAATGGATTAAGCGGATCAATGTTTTCAAAATGTAATTCTCTTTGTTCAAACGGCATGAATTGTAGCCCTGCTAATTTTACTAGTTCTGGATCATGATTTGGTAATGCATCCAAGATTCCTGAATATATCTTATTATTATAGAATGACATTCTGTCCCCGGCATCTAGATGATAAAGTGAGAACAAAATGAATTTAATAATTTATCCAAAATCCTTTTTTTAATACATAAATCATTAAAATAGAAAATGTTTTTTTACTTCTTCCAATAGGTCTATCATCAGGCCCAATCATTGTATCAAATTTATTAGAATTTCCATTTTGAAAATCAATGAAAGTTGATCGATTAGATCTAATTGATGTATTATCGTCTGCAAATCTTCCTAATAAATAAATTAAAAAAAAATAAATTAATAATATATACATTAATTAATTTTAAAATCTAAAAAAAAAAACCAAAATTACGTACCAAATTCATCATTAATTCTAGTAAAATCTTTAATGCTGCCATTATCATCCGCGACATGATTTCTACCTGCTGTTAAACTCAATGTTCTGTCAAATTGATTTTCATAGACTGGTTTAGTTCTATTAATAATATCAGTATTTGGAATATAAGATGATGGCGTTCTAATAATATTTGTATTTTCTGATGGTGGTCTAATGGAAGGTTGTCTTTGTGGACGTGACGGATGGATAGTAGGCCTGATAGGAGGTCCAAAAGGATGATTATTTATGATTTTTGGACCAACTCCATTATTACCATTATTGGGATATAATGTTGATTGATATATATGTGGTGGTGGTGGGCGTTGTGACATCGGATGATGTTGTGTTGATGGTGATGGTCCGTAATTAATTTGCGCATGATTTTGTGGTGGTATCTGATAATAAGCGGAAGGGGGCGATGATTGTTGTGATGGTTGTTGTGGTGGCGGTGGTGGTGGTAGTAATGATGGTGGTGGTCTTTGTTGTTGTAAAGGCGGTTGTAGTTGATATTGTTGTTGTTGTTGTGAATTGGGGTTTATTGGTGAACTATTTGATGGTTTTGAAATTTTTGGAAGAGACGTTACTACTCTTGTAGAGTCTCTGGGTTTTAGTTGTTGAGATTCATTCCTACGTAAATTGGCTGAATCAGAACTTAGATTGCGATTATGCGCTCTCGCCCTATCAAAATCAGCGCTTACAGCTCTTTGAGGTTGAGATAAACTGTGTGTACTTGAAGTTGGAGGTAAGGATTGATGATTATTATTGTTGTTATTATTAATTGGCTGTCTGTGTTGATTTTGTTGTTGAAAACTTGGATTTTGTTGCTGTTGCTGGAACTGTTGTTGCTGTTGTCGCTGCAATAATAGTTGTTGTTGTCGTTGATGTTGCTGTTGTCGCTGCAGCAGTAGTTGTTGTTGATTTGGTGAATTTAAATATTGTTGTTGTTCTTGGTATTGTTGAATACCATTATTATAATAAATATCAGGAGGCGGCGGTGGTATCGGAGATGATGATTGTCTAGGGTAATATTGTTCAGAATAAAATTCATTTGGTGAAGAAGAAAACTGTGGTTGATTAATTTCATTTTCATAATCACTATCATCAAAAGATGCGGCTTCGTTTGAATCTAGACCAGATATTTGCAAATTTTGAATTGGCAAAGTCGAAGCAAATTCTTCATAATATGATTGATCATCATGAAAAGAACTAGATAATTGTTGCCTATACTCCTGTAATATATCATTTCTTGATTTTTCAAACCCTTTTTGCGTGATGTAACCCTCAGCTAACTCATTTTGTAAAACCAGCAATTTAGATTGAAACTCTGGAGGAAGTGAATTCAGATCTATATTCATACCTCTTTAAATAAATAAAATTATGTTATGTTATAATCAATATTGAAAAACTTGATTTTCTCAAATAAAATATAAATAAATAAATATTAATGAAAAAAGATTAAAACTGAAAATTTTCTCTTTATTATTATGATAATTAATGAACTTGTAAATTAATCTATAAAATTTTTTTTATATTCTAAAAATATTTCTTATATGCGTTAAATTTATTAATAATATTCCTTTGATTCCTCCAAAATGGGAATCGTAAAATGAACAAATAATTTATGTGATGAGAACGCCACAATCGTACTACCCACAATTCTGATACTAAAGAATTTATTTTTGTATCATCAATTTTTAAAATTTCTAAATTAAGTAAGAGTTTAGACAATTTTTCTAGAGCTACATGTGATCAATGTTTCAAAATGTTCTTTTTTGGGTTGTACAAATAAAAAAAAATCCATTTTTAAACATTTGCCAAATATAATAAATAATATTTCAAAGATTTACAATTTGTTATTATTTTTAGGTTAGGTTAAATTTAACTTTAAAATTGAGCTTGCTGCGGAAACAATAATTCCTACATCTAAAAAGCAAGGAAATATATATATATATATATATATCAATAATATATGATTTGCGAATCATCAATTAATTGACGATCTCTTCATGGTTTGCGTTCAAAAAATGCCTTTTTTTTACAAGAATGTCATCAATTATATCCTCAGTTGTATTTATCAAGAGTGTAAGTGGAAATAAGGGCTATACAGGCATTGCTTATAGTAAAATAGTACAATGATGAACTTGTTAAAACAACTTCAAGGCATTTAGAAATAACCAAGAAGTAATGATCCAGGAGATAAAAGAAAACCTAATCATGTTAAGGATTTGAAGATTCCTGAAGGAACTTTTCTTAACAATAATTGTTTATTTCAATTAATGTGTTTTTTTGCTTTGCATAGTAATAGGCCATATTCATTCAAGCAACGAATTTGGATCTGAAAACTTTGAACGAAGAACCTAACATACATGATCTATCAGTTTCACATCTGTTTGGTTTCTTCTCTTCTCCGTGTAAAGAATCGGTGAAACAAAAAGAAGACCAACAAAGTTACTTCATATTAGAAAAAAGAGTATATAATTCATTTACTGGTAACGTATACGTATACAACATCAAATGGAAGCAACCAATTCGTCAGCAATATTCTTAGTCGCGGGGGAGTTGTTTGTGGGGAGGAAGCTTATGCAAGTTATCTGCTCTGAAATAGAGTGGCCATTCCCTGGCCCCACTGCACAAAACGAAAATCAAAAATAGTAATAAGAGAAAACTCGATAACAAATCATACACAAAAATCAAAAAAAAACCAGCATCACCAGATGGCCCGGAAAGAAATATCTCTACGTTAGTAGTAATAATAAATATTAGTGAGAGAAACAGCTTTTCAAAAAATCATAAATAAAGTTATAGATTTTGGAGTTGAACCAAATCCTTCCATTGTTTAAACCTGAAACTTTGGGTAAACGTAAATTGTTATTAAAAATAGTATTAAACTTATTTGGTAGTATATAATCTTATATCTATACTTATCTTCGACACGTTCTCACAATATAAACGCACCCATTTACATTTTTAACAAGATTGATTTTTCTTATTACAGTTAGATATGAATTTTATAATTTTATTACAAGTACATACATATATATAATTATTGCTTTAATCCTCTCGCTGAAATCATTACTACACTTTTCGCCTCTTACCTCAAACTGAAGTTCATAATTTATCAAATTTATATTTTTCATATTTGATCAATTCGTCATATTGCAATATGCCCCATATAATTTCGATGATCGATATAATGCTGATCAAAAAATTTCTTCAGAAAAATCAATAATGTATTATTATTGTAGGACTTCACCATTACTTACCACACGATTTTTTAGAAATTGTCAAGTTTTAAATAATTTGACTAAGCATTCTATAAACAAAGTAACATAAATTTGATAAATAAATCTTTATCCAAGTATTATTTTCAGTTAGTTACTCAAAGTTTTACATGTTTAGCGACGTGATTTTGGACAATATTATACATTAAATAACGAAATCCCAATAAGAGGTCAAGCCTTAATTCCATTTGTTGTTGAACAAACGGTATTGATTTTTCTTTATCAATTGTGGAAATAATTCTCGAATGATTATTAATGATTATTAATGCTACTATTAGACAAGAGGAGAGCGTTCTTATGATATTTTTTCTAGACTTTTAAAAGAAAGGATTGTTTGCTTGAATGGTCATGTAAGTAAAAGAAAGCATTGTTTTACCATCCATTAGATAGTATTAAAGACAAAAATTCCAAATAAAAAAACTTCCAATTGATTGGTCATTATATGATTAGGTAGAAGATAGTGTGGCAGCAGTGATAGTTGCTCAATTGTTATTCCTCGAAGCAGAAAATCCTGATAAACCTATAAGTTTATACATTAATAGTCCCGGTGGAAGTGTAACAGCTGGAATGGCAATTTATGATACTGTAAGAAGCTGATAAGTTATTATTATTAATATCAATTAATATAATAATAATTAAAAAAATTTATTATTATATATATTATATATTTAAATTTACTTGTTTGAAAAAAAGATGCAGGTATGAAAATAGAGATTTCTAAAAAAAATTATAAAACTATTTTAATCTAAAAACTAACAATCATAATAATTATTAATAATAATTAATAGTATATTAAATCACCAGTATCCACTCTTTGTAATGGTCAAGCATGTTCAATGGGATCATTACTTCTAGCAGCAGGTAATGTTTTTAATTAATAAGAATCTAATGATAATATCAACGAATTCGAACACAATAATAATGATGATGATGATGGTAAAAGGCGAGCCGGGTAAACGATACTCATTGCCAAATTCATCTATAATGATGCATCAACCCATTGGTGGCACATCTGGTCAAGCAACTGATATTGCTATTCATGCAAAAGAAATCTTAAGAGTACGTGAAAAATTAAATAATATTTATAAAAAACATACAAAAAAACATTCATTGGAAGAAATTGGTATGAATATACATGATGATGATGATGATGATTTTAGAAGTAAAGCTGAAACTATATAATAATATATTTTTGTTGTTTTCAGAAAAGGCAGTTGAAAGAGACTATTTTATGACTGCAGAAGAAGCATTGGGATTTGGTTTGATTGATAAAATTTTAGAGAAAAGAGAAGTCAAAGACGATAAAAAAATTAAAGATTGATTAATTAAAAAGATACATTCCTGATAAATCAAAGGTTCACCTATTAATTTTTTTATCTCCAAAAAATCATAAAATCATTTGCGAAGGTAAGCATTCTATGTAGGCCTTTTTTTATTACCATCAAGGCTATCGAAGAAAATCTATCCGATTTCTTCTTCGTTGTGCTAATATAAAAGAACACAAAACAAAACCAGACAAAGTGAACATAACGTCACAAAGAGATATTTCAGGGTGAAAACGTCAAAGACTAATTTTATTTCTTTAAGAGTTAATCATTATTTGGAATCATTGATGAGCAATCACCCCTGCAAACTACTTTGAACCATTGTAATTATTACTCTTTATATTAATAATATATATTTTATCAATCTGTAGTTTTTTTCTAGAATTATTTGATCATTTCATTAACTTGCTATTTAATCAACACCATAATCATTGAAATCTTCACTTTTCCTTAATGTACTAAATTTTCTTCTCGTAATCAATGATAACATATCATCATTGACTGAAAAACAAAAACCGCCACCTTGAATGGAGATGGCGAACCAGGCCTAATGACCCATGGCATTACCATAGCCCAATTTCACTACAATGGTTTATTTATTTATATAGTTAGTATACATATAATATAATGGATAATATCATTTTCTATGAAATTGGTTTAACTTTTAAACATAAATACATCAAAAGCAGAGATGATAGCATTAATAGTAAAAACAGCAGTAGCAGTAGCAGTAGCAGTAGCAGTAGCAGTAGCAGTAGCATGAGAATGAAACAGTAATGGTCAATAAATAAATATATAAATTTTTTTTCCTTTAGATTGATTTCTGTGATCTACATTTACGCATACCATAAAATTTCGGTTCTAATTTTACAACTAATAAGATCAAAACTTCCATTATGTTCTGGATTTGTATACTTTGATAATGAATATGATGATGATTTAGACAAACACGTTGTTGAATGGAAAACGTAAGTGATGATCATTCTTTATGTGGCATGGTTGAAGATTTTTTTTTGAAATTTGTATCACCTTATTGACCAAATAAAAGGATGCATACATTTTGTGTATTCACTTCTTCTATCATGGATCACGAATTAAAATATTTATATTCTTTGCATGTTAAATTGAAAGAAGAAAAAGAAGAAGCTCAAAGGGCTCTAGTATTGTTGGAAAAAAGTATAAAAGCACACAAATCAGAGATAAAACCGCTTGAGAATAATGTTGAAAACCTGGAACTAGTGACTAGAAGACAACTTGAACAAATAGTGATCAATGAAAGTCAATATAAGGAGTTGAATGAGAGATCAGAAATGCAACACGTGAAAAATGTTAAGGAAATAAATAGCCTCAAGAAGACAAATGGAGAACTGTTGGAGCGGTTAAACAGTTTAAGAAATACTATGGAAACAACAACATTTTCTTCAACGTTATTTGATTCACAAGTTTTAAAAGATAAGAACGAACAATTACGAAGGCAACTCAATTATTACCAATTACAAGCATTAATACAAGAAAAAGGTATAAAAATTTCAGAAGAATCAATAAAAGAATATGAAACAGCTATAAATAAACTCTTGGCAGGAGATAAAAATTAGTGTAAATAAAATATTTGAATAGTGGTTTAAATGATTTTATAACAAACAGCAAACAGATAATATTTATGTCATGTAAACTTGAACCAAAAATTGAAAAATCTAAATATGAATGGTGTTGTTAGGAAAGAATTATATATGTGCAACACACACGCACACACACATATATATTACACGTGCAGATTTTATTATTATTAACAAATAAAGAGTGTGAAAAAAAATTCTAATTTTAATATATCTGAAGTTTGTAAAAATCACATGACCAAATTAAATTCAAATTTCTCATTTCCATCCAAATGTAAAAATCATAATCAAAATATTATTTTTGATATTCTTTAAACAAAAATTGATGAAATCGATGATGATGTCAATGATGCTGTTTTAAATATTGATGATGAATTATTGTTCAATGATACTGTTGTAAATGTTGATGATTATAAACAAAGAAAACAAAGATGACGAAGAAGAAAAAAGTGATTTAGCTAATAATCATGTAGTGAAGATGAATGGAGTAATATAGGCTTGGAAAAGCAACTTTTGAAGTCATAGAAGAAGAAACAAATCTAGATTCATTTGAGATTCTTAAAGAAGTTTCTACAAGACCAGATGCATTCTCATTGTCCAAGAAAAGACATTTAGTTTTATTCTGGCGATGCTAAATCAGCTTTACAAAACAAGAGGCATTCTGTACTAGGATTGAGTAATGATGAATCTTCTTTATCAATATTATAAGTAAAAAATAAAAAATGGAAAAGAATTAGATCCACAATATTTAATTCAGGTTACAAATAAATGGATGCTAGCAATATTATTAAAATAAAGGTCATTGGTGTACAAGATTAATAAGAACATGTGGGAAGCAATATTTAAAAAGTGGCAAATTGATAACATCCAAATGAGTTAAACATCAAAAGGTAAGGTCAACTAACAATCTATGGTGAAGATATAAAGTTGAAAATTTCAAAATATTTGCGAGTTCAATTTCCAGGAATTTATAAAAGATAAAATCTTGCCAGATCTTTGGTATAGAAAATGATATATGTCTATAAGTGACAGTTCTGCAATTAGATGGTTGCACATATGGGATTTACATATAAAAATAGATTTATTATGGTGGGCATGAGAAGATAAGTGGCGATGAGAACAACGGCAATGAGAGATGGCATCACTTAGTCAATTGTATTTGGGGATGGCACTCCTAAAGATATGAGAGTAGTTTAGAAGAAAGTTGCAGAAAC
This sequence comes from Entrophospora sp. SA101, assembly GCA_958430865.1. Lineage (NCBI taxonomy): Eukaryota > Fungi > Glomeromycota > Glomeromycetes > Entrophosporales > Entrophosporaceae > Entrophospora > Entrophospora sp. SA101. The sequence goes on along the minus strand of CAUDNR010001502.1, from coordinate 26,287 downwards.
AAGGATTAAAAAGGATCTGCCATGATTGTATAAATCTCATAGACGTGTTCCTGATTCAGTTATGGTGAATTGGTTATTATAAACATTTAATAAATTAATGGTCTAATTAAATAAATCAAAATATCAAGTCACATAATATTGATCAACATGTAATTTTTTCCAATCTTAAAATGGAATCAAACATTCTAGAGCAAAAAACTCGCTGCAATTTTATTTACAAGACTTGTGCTATAATGATACAGAGAATTTAATTTGTACAGCTAATATATAATGATAAGGTTCAGATATTCAAAAAGCATTATGAATTTCGAAATATGTTAGATTGGACCTTGGACAATTATATTTGAACTGGTATTATTAATAAAATGGTATAGTTGGCTTTTTTATTGAGAAACTAGCATGGAAAAAGAGGGTAGAGCTAAAGAACTGTATTAGTATGTAAAAGTTGGAGTAGTAAAAATAAATAGTGAGAAATTTCAAGTATCTTTATGTAAAATGGGGTATTTCAAATTGATAAAAAAAATTAATTAGATCATAAATTTGACCGGCAGCCTTTTTGGATCAGGTATTATGCTGATCAGTATTAATAATAGTTTTAGGTTCAATTAATAACATCCATTTCACTTAAAATATTGTTTTGGAAAAGAGATTGAATTCAAGGATATAGTATCTGAAATGTTTCCAGTTGTTGACAAATTGGTTGAATCAATAATTAATTCTCCTTCAGGTGACTTCAAAAACATTGATGATTTAAAAGAATGGTCAATTTCTAATGATATTAAAGTAGATGGCATTTTTTATTTTAAGGGCTGTCATGTTTCAAGATTTAAAGAGTGATAAAAATTTTTTCAAATGTAATAAAAAATATGAAAATTCAATTTTTAACTGCATATTGGATATTCTTTTTAGATGTCCTTTTTAAATACATTTAAAAAAAATGATTTGGCTAATTATATTTCTCAATATGAAGTAATTAATACACATAAACAGGAATTGCTGCAATTTAAAGAAGGTTTTAACAAACTGGACATAATTAAGGTTGATTTTATATTTTCTTTATTTGTTTCCCTTAAATAGTGCAGATTATGTGTTTATTAATTAAGTTAGGTTTCATTGAAAATTACAGACAATAAATAGTTTAGGAGGTTGGGATAGCATGAGCTCTGTTTTGTATCAAGTGGTGACAAATTGCAAAGAGCTTTTATATCAATTTGATTTATTAAAGATTGAAGCTACTTTGTATGATTCAAAAGGTGTTCCAATTTCTAGAAGAGATTCCATATATCTTAAATTTTTAATTTACATAAAATCGTTAACAAAACCTATAGAATGCCAGAATGTTTTAAAGATGATAACTGGGTCTATCCACATCCCAACTAAACAAAAAATAATGGTAATATACATATTAATTTTCGTACATTTAATATATTTTTTTGTTTTTTGGCTAATTTTATATCATTATATTAGATTAATTGGTTTCATAAAGGTGAAAAGGATTGGCAAAATCTTCCCAAGGCTGAAACTTCTACAAATTAAAATTATGTGAAGATTATGACAATAATGAAATAGGCAATCTTCATGTGGTTTTGAATTCTGTTTTTTCCAAGTGTAATGAAGGATTTGAGGAAGAAATCATTTATATCAACGAAGAAGTTGATTCAATGGGATAATCAGTGTTTTAATATATATATATATTAAATGTGTGAGACAGAGGTGTCTGTAAAATAAACAATAAAAAAAATAATAAGGGATTTTGTGAACTTGGAGCCATGTAAGTTGAACATTAAGGATTTATTATTATCTTAATTTTGTATAGTGGAAATTAAGTATTTTTAACTTCAAATTAAAATTGCTTAATTTTATTTTTGTATAAATGGTAGAAAATAAGTTGTATTAAAAACACTGATAAAATAAGTACATTCGTACATTTTTTGCAAATAATTAGTGGATCATATTTTTGTTTAAGTATGTATTTTAAGTAGGATCAATTTTTCATCATTTTGGTGAGTGATTTAATTTGAGATATCATATGCAATGATGATTTGAATCATCAAATGGAATGGTTCAAGCATATCTTGCAACATATTTTCATTTAGCATAATATTATCATTTGTAAGGTTTCAGTAGAAAAAAACATATTGATATTATATTCTAGAATTTGTTCTTCAGTCATGTTATAATTTATTAAAGATGAAAATTATCAAATTATTTATGATGTCATCTTTAAAGTATAATTGAAAGCATGTTTGAAGCAGATATTAAAAATATTAAATTGAATTTGTGTTTAAACTCAGTTTAGTTATGCTCCAACAAAGCAAATTAACATCCTAATTTTAAGTATGCTTTGTAAAAAATAAGCATCTTCATGAAACAACATAGAACTTGTGACATAAAAACATAAAATCTTCATGTGATGACATTAATATATTCATGTTGTTTGAAAAATATGATTATATTCTGTATTTCATACTTTTATTTAAAAAAAAGGTGTACAATAGACAAAGAAAAGAAGGCAGAGAATAAAGGGGATGATAATAATGGAGGAAGGGAGGAGGATGATAAAATATTGATGAAAACCCATCCACCTAATAAAGATATTTTATTAATTAATAATTAATTTGTAATAAATGTGATACCAAATTATGTACTTCTAAATATTTGTTGATTCCATAATTTCCATCACTATTTGTAACATCTACTGACTGTTGTAAATATTGGAATTGTAATGGTGACAAAATATTTCTTACCTCATTAACAATTACTTGTTGATATTCTACTTGAGGAGTTGGTCCATTCCAATCTATTCCATATTCATCATCAACATTTATATCAGCATAATCTAAAACAGCATTCCCACTTATTGCAGATCTTATAAATAACTGTCTTGGTGTATAATGACTTTCTGTTTGTACTGAGTGGTTGTTCCATGATTGCTCCCATTTATACAATGAAGCTTCAATTCTTGGTATAAATACATAATGTAAGCAGAATAGATCTAAATCACTATCAGGATTTAACCCATAGTGCTCTTCAAGAAAATAAAAGATTCCAACATAAACCTTAACAATACATCTGTACAAATCCAGCCATAATTGCTCAATTCGTTGGTTATGGACTGATTTACCAGCAATGTAACTTCCTCTATCAAGGCCTCTAACATTCAACATCCAAGCAGCAACATCAACATTTTCTCCTCCATGATCACCTCTAATCCTACTAGGAATACCATGAACTTGTACTGCCTTTAAGAAATATTGTAAAACTGTTGAGGAGTAATTATTATTACTACAATGTAAATAGGTAATCAAACGTGTATAACCATCTATGGCACCATGTATGACTATTTTCCAGTGGATTAACTTATGGTGACCATCAATGTGCCACAGTGCATTTGGGCCTGAAACTTTATATTTACGACATGGTGTAATTTCTGCCCACCTATTTGCCATACCCAAAGGATCAATTCTTCTTAATGCTTCTCTTAAACATTCACGTGTTATTCTGACACTTCTACTCTTCAAAGCACCCATTAGTATATTTTGACCCGAATATGGTTGTGACTCTTTTATATTCAAAATAATTTGATCCAATTCATTGTTTGAAATTTCATTATATGAAGGAATGTTTAAAATATTTAGATCACATTGTCTTCTATATAATGTTGTAATGCTTATTCCAAAGATATTGGCAATATCTACCCAAGAGAATCCTTCTGAACACAATAGAATTATTGCATTTTCAGAAACTTCTAATTTTGGTCTACCACCTGATGATTTTTGGGCTTACAAAAAGCATTTCAGGGCCAACTTGGTCAATTAGTAGAAATATTTTATTATTTAATTGTTAATATGTTTGCTGAGATAAAATTAAATTCTGAATTAAATTTTGATAATGAATGCTACTTTTAGTCATGTTATAAATTAAATGGGACAGCAAACTTATAGTTCTTTCAAGATTAATCAATTGATTTTGTAAATAATCTGAGTCATCAGATTGAATCAAGACACTATTTGCTCTTGTTAAAGTATTCTGAACATGTTCAATTACTTGGTTTTGTATTTGAGAACTATTCATTTTTAATTAAATTTAAACAAATCAAAAAATATTTTAACTTGAAATTTTATACATGATCATAAATAAAAACGATGCACACATCATAAATAAAAACGGGACACGTGAAAAGGACGGGGGACGGGCAGGTGTGGCTTGAACCCGTCCCCCGTCCTTTTCCAGCATCCCAATAAAAACGATGCACACCATTAAATAAAAACGATGCACATCATAAATAAAAACAATGCGCACCATAAATTAAAATGATGCACACCATAAATTAAAACGATGCACATCATAATTCAAAATGACTTTTGAATTGTTTGGCTTGCCATAAATTTCTTGCTGGTATTTTTAGTAGCAAAAGATGATCGTTTTCAAAAAAAGCTTAATTAATTTTCTTTAACAACACATTTTTGGAAAAGGCTCGATTTTAATCAAGTGATTTCTTTTTCATATTTTTTTTTTTTACTTATTATATCAAGCTCACAACTGAGAACGCAATGCGAGCTTATGATCTTCGTGTTACAAATCACGCGCACCATGTTACGTGAGAACAAAAATTCATTTATTTTAAGTCGGGTTTGGGATTGCATCTTCTTCATAGAAAACGACATCACTCGGGCCAAGACAGTAGTCTATTTTATTAAATCCAAGACATATAAATAGAACAGCCGTCCCCACCTTTTTTTTTGAAAAATTTGATATTTTCATGTAACAAAATCGGATCTTAATCTTTATTATTATCCCCAAAAAATGATGATTCATTGTTGTTAACAATTACAAGCTCACAACTGAGAACGCAATGTGAGCTTTTGCTTTTCATGTTACAAATTATGCACACCATTCTACGCGAGAACAAAAATCATTTATTTTAAGTCGGGTTTGGGATTGCATCTTCTTTGCCGCAAAGAGCAAAAAAAATGACATCACTCGGGCCAAGACAGTAGTCTATTTATTAAATCCAAGACATATAAATAGGACGGCCGTCCCCATTTTTTTTTTTTGAAAAACTTGAATATTTTCATGCAACAAAATCGGATCTTAATTTTTATTATCATCCTCAAAAAATGATGATTCATTGTTGTTTGCTACTTGTTGCTATAATAATAATGCCTTCTCATAATTGATGGATCTTCATATATTACAAATGTAACCAATCAAATCAATTAACGAATTTTATCTCTTTTTTTTGTTTCCTTCTAAATATTTTAAGTAAAATAAACAATTGACAAAAGAGAGGTCATGTCATGAAAGGTCAATACACCCAGCATGAGCCACCAGCAAGGGTCCCATTCTCTCACTTGCTGGACTTTGATAACACATTTAAGTGAGTCACATGGGTTGCCATTGCATATCTTACCCCAAGAGAGTACTAGTAATGGAAAAATGAGCCTTGCATCAAGTTGTGCATGGGGTATATACAGTTTACAACATTTCATTGGACAAATTCTATTCTATTGAATTTTTTTTTTTTTAATTACACAGGATTACACAATAAAAATTACAGAACGTTTGTCAATTATTCAATAGTCTGTATTGGTGCAATCAAAGTAAGTGTTAAATACAAGATCAAGAAGTTCGTAAATCAATTTTTTAAAATAAACGTTTTATCAATTATTCAATAATCATATAGGCGGGTTTGATCGAAGTAAGTGTTAAAGTCAAGGTCTATGAACTTGAAAATTGAGTTTGCAAAACGGATGTTTTATCAATTATTCAATAATTATATGAGCGGGTTTGATCAAAGTAAGTGTTAAAGTCAAGATTTACGAAGCTTGCAATCCAGCTTTGCAAAATGAGCATATAGACATGATCAAAGCATTTTGAGTAAGAAACAAATAATCAACTCAATTGTCGATTGAATTAAACACACAATGCTATATTTTTAATAATAATAATGCTTTTCTTAAAAGTAAACAAACCAATGATCCAAAAAAACAGGACAAATGATAATAATAGTAAAAAATGTTTTTTAGCATGTTTAGTGATAAACATAATAAATAAATAATTAAATAATTAAACGCATAATGCTTTTCTAAATCAATGGTATGATCCAAAAAAAAACAGGACAAATGATAATTCGTAAATTGTAACGAACTAAACGCATAACACTTTAAACAAAATCAATGGTACAGGAATGTTTTAATAAATCAATGGTATGATCTTCATCACACTGACTAAATATTAAACGAAAAAAGAAAGATGCTTCGCCACTACCAAAAAGTTATTCTTAGTAGCGTATATGATAAAATAAAATAACAAAAAACAATAATTCAATTGTTGAAATTAAATAGCTCTTTGTAAATGTAAAATAAATAAAACTTTTTATCCTTACCAGATAGTTCTCTTCGGTTGGAAAAAAAAAACTATTATTATTGCACGATAAACGCTCATCATGTGGAAAAAAGGTATTTACATTGATCATCAAAGAAAGAATAAAGAATAAAGAATCACGTAGATCGATTTCAGAAAAATAAAATTTTTTTTTTTGAAATTTACCACCCAACGAAAACAAAAAATTCTTTCCCAAAAAATTAGGTTTGAAAAAGATAAAATTTTGCTGGTTCATTGATCATGCCTCTCTTCACCTTGCAAAGCATTGCATGCAACGCTTGCAATTGAATCTATTAAGAAACGAAACATTTGCCGTACGACACAATTTTCGCCAAATATGGTGAAAACGTTGATCGCGCCAAAAGCCGAAAAAACCAAGCGCGGCTAAACGCAAAAGGAGACAATCGGCGAGAAACCTGCACAAAGGTCACTCGCCTTACTGCTTTTGGTAGGTGGTCATGACACGGCAAATGTTTCGTTTCTTACTTGTGTTAAAATACAACCTCTGAACGTTTTAAAAAAAATTGGAGAGTGATCATGATCAATGATCAAAAGATTTATACAACGCAATCAATTTTGTGAAATGAAAATTTTTCTTTTCTTTCGAAAATTTCCAAAGAGAGATAGTATCGTTGCACTGATTTGGTTGAGTTCGTTGAAAAAAAAATAGAGTATAGGGACATTCAGTATGGTATAACTCTTGCAAAACGTATGGTATGGTATTGTATAAATGTAATAAAATGGTT
>CAUDNR010001502.1:0-18565 GCA_958430865.1 Entrophospora sp. SA101 | reverse complement strand
GAAGAAGGCGCAACTGTTAAATTATCATCATCATTATTATTAATTAGTTTGTTCATTATTATTATTATTATTATTTATTTATTTTATAATTATAAAATAATAATTTGAATTCAAATTTAAATTTTTGTTTTATTTCTGCTCTTTGAATCCATTCCATTTAATAAGATTTTAATTAATTTACTCAAGCTTATCTGTTTAACTAAATAATAATAAAATCTATATAAACAATTTACATAATAAAACCTGTTTAATAATAATAAAAACGGAAGAACTCCCTTTATATTCAAAGTAACAATAAACATTTTTATTTATTCAAACTCGAAACTCTAAAGATTCAAATAATTCAAAATTGCTATTCGCCATTTTGACAATGGATTGAATGCACATGCAATGTTGGTCTAAATCCCATCAAATGCCTATCCTGATGACACAAATTCTAATCTATAACAATAATAATTCTCTCTGTAACGTCCCTTTTTATAACGAGCCGATTTTATTTATAGATGATCTGCACCGTAGTATCGTTGCCAATTCTTTCTAAATATTACCAAAATATTGCCAATCTTTTCTAAATTGTTACAAAATATGTTGCACTGATTTGGTTGAGTTGTATTCTTTCGTTAATTAAATAGTAAAATTTACAATCATTTACTTGTGACACATGACCCCTAAGGGAATAAAATAGCATATAACCAAAACATAAAGTTTGTGTTTAATCTTTTTAATTTTTACATCATAAATAAAAAATAGCAAGATTTTAATATTAGTTAAATATTTGATGTTGTTTAAATAGTTGAACTGCACTGACTGTAGCACTCAATCAATGGCTGAAAAGGGCATATTTTAAAGCATTCTGGCAACATTTAGGCATTTATTTCAATAGCATTTAGAAATCTTGACTTTCAACATCAATTTGGGCTTTTGGCAAAGCCCAGAACGTTTCGACTAATAACTATATGTTCCCAGGCATTTTTCAAAATGGAAAAGGCCATTATGAACACCTTAAAAAATTGTTGAATTTTCAACCCTCAATAGACAGTTATGGAAAGTACATCAAGCTAAGGATGTTGTGTCCTGATCCTTGATTTCGCCTCCATTGGTATTGGGGGCATTTGTCCTATTTGACTCTTGAAAAAAACGAAACTTTCAAAATCAACATCGAATATTGTCTACGAGAAACGTCAACCATAAACATCATCCAACCCTAACTGATTTAATCAGCCAAAGTTCATACAGCAACTGGAATATCCTAAATGAAGAGAAAACCACAACATTACCTCCGAAACTAAGAACAGCTGCCCTCTTTTTCAAAAAGAAGCAACTTCAAGTCAACACAATGATTGGTGCTTATGAGTTACCACAGATATTCTACACATTAACAATGTCTGAAGGCAAGTGGACACACTTGCATGAAATCTTGAGATCCACTGACAATGGTGATACCTTACTAAGCAACTGGCCATTGCACATCTACTTGCATTATCGGAATAAGCTAACAAATCTGAGGAACAGATTATGGAAAACCCCTAAATTGATGTCCTGGGGAAAGTGGTAACATTACTTTGAAAGGGACGAATTTCAAAAAATCGTGGGACCATACATGTGCATAGCTTTGCCTACACAGAAGTAAAAGTAGATGAATTGTTCTCCTTTAACACAATATGTGCTGATGTCCCCAATCCTGTTACAGGAATGTTCACCTAATTCGTTACGTTATGTTTATCACCACACAAAGGAAGAAAACAGGATGATCGTCTCCTATCATCCAGAGACATTAATCATTTGGAATGGTCACATCAATTTCCAGTTGCTCCAATATCCGATAACAAGATGTTCTGTCTCGTACATTATCTCCCTTCTACTTCTTCAGAGTAACCGTCTGAGATCTGTAAAACCAATGCATCAGCTGAACAAAAGTGATGATGATGTCAGTCATGATGATGGCAATGATGGGTAGTGATGGTGATGATGATGACAATGGTGACAACAGTGACAATGATGAACAAGGTGAAAAACTCCATATTGGAATGATGCCATTGATAAGTATTTCGACGGGCCAGAAATTGAACCTTTCAAAATTTCATTTACCCTGAATATTTTCAAATCACACGATCAGATCAAAAGTCCCTGGCCCAAGATCCAAGCTGTTTTACGCCAGGGGCAAAAAAAAATAGAATCATTACCCAACGAAGGTCACCTGTGAAACTCAAAGAAACTCAAAAAGAAGAGCGATATTTAATTAATTTATATGGATGGAAAAAAAATAATAATAGTTTTTATTATTTTATACATCTGGATGTTTTGTGCTGTGTCTGGTTCTTTGTATTTTACCATTTACAAAGTGGAAGATGGAGAGCCATTATTTTTCCAACACCTGATAATGAAAATTCCCGCATGGTCAGAAGAGGATTTGATAGGAAGTATTAGAAACAGTCCTACCTAAAACTAAAAATCAGAATCTGTCTGAGATCATTTTCACCCAAGTGCCTTTACTTCTTCCTGACTGGTAATGCTGGAACTTGAAAGACCTTTATGACAAGACAGATGATAAATTTTCTTGACACAAAGAATAAAAAAGACCTGTTACTTTTACCTACAGGGTTGCCATACAGAATGTTGGTAGCAAACCATACACTCATCCTTAAAAATAAGGTTCATCAACCAAAGATATGAGACATTGGTTCTTTCTAACCTAACAGATAAATGGGATTGAAGTAATCATAATTGATGAAATATCAATAGTGGGCAGTGACCTTTTCACCTTTATGGTGATATGTTTGCTAGAACCAACGGTAACAACTTCATCTTTGGAAGGATACAAACACTTGTTGTTGAGTATTTGTATCAACTTCCATCGGTTCGTCCCTTGCATGTTTTTAAGTCACCAGCCTGGAAAAGATTCTTCCCTCGTCACAAAAGCGGGTGGATGATCTAGAATTTTACAGAGTTCTTCAAAAAATAAGAACAAGGGCTTTGTCAGTTAGAAGCAAACAGATCATTCAGTCAAAAATTAACCAAGAAGAGGATCTTTGCAATTTCTACAATATCATTCATGTTGTTGGCACTTGAATAGCAGATAAAGACCTCGACACGATCTTTTTCAACCATCTACCTTTTGATGGGACCCAATAGTTTCTGAATGCACAGACATGTTAGATTTTGAAATATCGGACAAATCAATCAATTTAAGTATCTGACAAATCTCTCTTCCGAATTACATCTACAAGAAGACACACGTGTGATGTTTCTTACTCGATGACAACGTATGCAATGGAACCATTGGAATGATCATAAAATTTGTGCAATGAGAATGTTGAAGTGACCTTTAGGGTTGATCCGCGCATGTAACGTTGAATGTTGATGAGAACGTACCCTCATTAAAAAACTTGCATACTCTCGGTTTTGACTACGCTCAATTAAAGGTTTCTAAAGTAGCATTAGAAGAATATAAAAGATTGGAAAAGGTTAACGCTGAAGGGTTGCGAAATGTGATAAAGCGGTAAATAGATCTGTCATTCATTATCATGTTGTGAAACACATCAATCTTTTCTAATGTAATTTTTTACGACTAAAAAAAAAATAAACTATTTAATGATTGCTGCTCCTGCGAAGTAAAACAATGCCCATTATTATTCACTCCGCAATGTTCGGGTGTAACGTCATACATAGTAAATTTGCAAAATTTTGGAACATTTTGTTTGCACTACAACATAAAATTTTTACCAACTTTGATATGTCAACTTTTCGTATTACAGGAATTTGTGGGTCATTGAGAAAAGAAAGCGTCAATAAAAAATTGCTGTTACGTGCTCAACAATTATGTTTACAACATTTACCTGAAGCTACAATTGATATTGTTGATTGGAGTCAAATACCTGTTTATAATGGTGTATGTTCTAATATAATAAATAATTATTAGTGTTAGATTATTTATTGATTGATGAAGAAAATGGTCAACGTTTTAATTTTCAGGATTTAGAAGCAAATCCTCCAGAATCTGTATTGAAATTTAAAGATGAAATTGCAGATCGAGATGCTGTATTATTTGCCACTCCAGGTAAAGTTATCAATTAAAGAATTAATTAAAACAATCGTAATTATTAATCAAATCTTTTCATATAGAGTATAATTGGAGTATTCCAGGTAAATAAATGAATAAATAAAATTTTTAGAGAATTTTTTTCCAATACGCCTCATCTATTTATCTATCTATTTATCCGTTTATCTAGGACCATTAAAAAATGCAATCGATTGGGCAAGTAGACCAAACATTGGTAATCGTGGTGCGGTATTTTCTGGGAAAGCTGTCGCAATAATGGGAGCAGCACCTGGAGATGGGCCTGGAGCTTCTGGTACTGGTCGTGCTCAACTTATATTGCGTCAATCTTTTGTTTTTTTTGATATGGTGCCAGTTAATCTGTAAGAAAACAATGAATTTTTTTGCATTATTGTTTGAATATTTGATTAATGTATATTTATGATACTTATCATATTTTATGCAAATAATGATGACGATGAATAGACCAACTGTAATGGTTACTGGAGCTTATAAAGCATTCAAAGAGGATGGTAGTTTGATTAACGAACGTATTGAACAAAATATTGTCAAAGTGTTGAAAAATCTTGTAAAATTGGGTAAAAGTTTAAAAAATGCAGAATAAAATGGCGAGCATCACGTCACAAATTTATCGGGTTAAAATTTTACCCAGAACATATAAATAATAATAATAATAACATATATATAAACTTACAAAACAAGATGACTGTTCGCGATATCTTTACGCTCTTCCTTTCAATAACAAACAGAATGTTATCCTTTTGGTCTTCATGAATAATAATTGCCGGTTCAATCAATATTGAAAAGTTATGCAACTAGTAATTGTTATTATCATCTCTCATGTCAAAGATAAATAAATGTTTTAGTAACTAGTCAAATTTTTCATACCATTTCCATATACAATCAAACCTCATTATAACGGACCTTGTTATAACGGATTTTTGTTATACATTAATATACCAAACAAAATCCTATCCCTAGTAAAAAAAAATCCATATTGTGTTCTTCTTTGAAGTGAATCATTAGTTTAAAAATGTCAAAATTGTTTTTATTGATATTGAAATAATCTTATCACTTACGCCAGTTGATGAAGGAATTAAAGAAAATGTCATATTCCAATTAAAGATGCTGTTACTGCTTTTGAAACTGTTCATAAATTTTTTGAACAAGATAACAATGGTTTAGAATTAGATTATAATGAACTCAAAGTGTTTCGTGATTAAAGAAAAAAATTAATTTGTATAATTCTAAAAGTTTAAACCAAGGAAAATTAATTTAAACAACAATCACATTTATCAGTTACAATTTTTATTGTTAAAAGTATCATGTGATGATCTCAGTTACCGAATACCTCGTTGTAATAATAACGGATCATTGGGGCCAAACCGAGTTCGACTGTATATATAATAACAACAATAACTCAACACGTGCGGATCATCTATATTCAAAAGTTAAATTTTTGAAATATTATATGAGTATAGGGACATTCAGTATGGTATAACTCTTGCAAAACGTATGGTATGGTATTGTATAAAATGGTTGTATACCAATGCTTAAATCTAACATACTTCCCTTCACACACACCAAAAAAGGATTTAGAATAAAATTTTGTGTGACTTGGTATGGAAAAATATGGGCTATACCATACCATACCATACGTTCTGCAAGAGTTATACCATACTGAATCTCTCCCTACCGTTATATATATGATCCACACATTGAATTTTAAAAAACCCACCACCATTCAATTTAGCTTTAAAAAGAGAGTCTATTAATCTAAAAAAAATTTGTCTCAAATTTTCTTTTCATAGATTTTTTAAATTTGAAAGTTATGCTCAGAAGTGCAACAATAATTTTCGTGCTATATACAATATTTTGAATCTCACGACCAAATTTGATAATGATTTTTTTTTAATGTAATATGTTCGTTAAACTTTTTTGTTGTAACTAAACAAAAAAAATAAATAAATAAATCAAATAAATCAAATAAATGTATGTTGTAGAAAATATTCTATGAAAAAAAAGTTTTTACACGAAATTTACTTGGTCTCAATTTCTTAAGTGTATAACAAAATTCGGAATTTTCAAAATGCTAAGGCTCAGCCAATTTTCAATTTAAGAAAAAACTAGCCGATAAGTTTTGAATCTTGAGTCATGAACAATAAAACTTATCGGTTAAATTTTTTTTGTTTTAGTATTTTGAAGTTGACCAATTGTTACTATAAGCAATTAATGATTATAGATGATCTGCACCGTATAATAAATAATAATAATAATAACAACAACAATAATAACTCAATGTGTGGCACTACTAATATTTAATAACAACAATAACTTAACATGTGGCTCTACTAATAATAATATTATTATTTATTATACAATCATTCAATAGTTGTGCATTGTTTGATCATATCAATAATATTATTGTTAATATCATTGTTATTATTAATGACATCATTAACTTGAGAGAAACAATGGTTGATAAGTTGGCAGCAAAGAACATTGCAATCATCAAAAATCAATTCGAGTTTGTGCACCAACTAATCCTTGGGCTTTCTTCACATCAAATATTTGCCAAATCAGAAATGTTATATTTACATCAAAGGGTGTTGAGCTAAATCATAAAGAAAATTGGATATGTCCAGCGGTACTATGGTCATACACAAAAAAGTCACACCATTTCATTCTGAATACATATCACCAGAAGAACTCATCAAAAAATATCTTGGATATCACATTGGTATATATTTATATTTTATATAGATGACAAACAAAATTCAGCTATTACCAGAAGGGCCTACAGTTTATCTTTCTCAGACAATGAAAATGAGGAACAATACAACATATCAGGGTTGGCAAATTGACTGGTCCATTTGAGAATAAAATACTAAATATAGTTGAAACGTTACACTAATGGACCCAATGGACTACACATTTGCCAACTAATATTTTTATGGACACATGTTTGTTTATGTACTTTTTTGGTAGCCTGTTACAAAAAAATTTATCAATTATATTTTAACCATTTAGGGTTACTTGACATTTAACTTTTTTTTATTTAAAAAAATTTTATAGTTTTAAAGAAAATTTTTTAAAGTTAATAAACAAATATGCATTCATTAAGTAAAAATTCTTTTGTGCATGTAAAGTTAAATAAACATCATTATTGTAATTCATATATTAATATAAATACATTACATGTAAGTGCAATCGTTGAATAAGATAAAAATGATACAGCTCAACAAAAAAAGAAAGAAATCATACAAAGTTTTCATATTGTGGAATGGACTTCTCACAATGATTAATATTGAAAAACAAAACTTTCTATGTATTGGTACAACTCACTCATTCTTAAGATTTACTCCTTTAAAATAAATATACTCACTCAATTTTATTATTTATCAATTAGATTTTTTTAATGTTTTCATTTAAAAAGTTTATAATTTCAGGATAAATAGTATCTTTGGCATCCAAAGACCAATAAAAATACATATGAGCATAACCTTTAAAAGTTTTTGTGAATGTTGAATTATTATTCATTTTCAATTGTTGATTCAACAAAGAAAATTTTCAGGAGTAGCCAATAAATCATTTGTACCAACAATTGTAGCCAATTTTAATGAATTAGGCAGAATAATTGATATGTCATAAATTGATTCATTGTTCTGAGTTGATTTATCCTGGTACTGTTGGAATAAACTGATCTACTTGACTAATATAGAAGAGCATTAGAAAGAATAATAACACATATAATGTATTTATGCAAATACATTTATTTACCTGAATCCAATGAACAAGATTTTAATTACTTGCAGGAGCAGGAAAATGACCAGGGAAATTGCTATTTTCCAATAATTTAGTCTCACCAAATATAAATTTAAAACTGTCATTGTAATTTAAACTGTGTTCAATCAATTTATGTGAGAAATCCAATGTGTTCTTGAATAATTTAACTGGGAGGATTTTGATTAGATTGTCAGCTTTTATTTTACTTAGCAATTTGATTACTTTTGATTTTTGATTTTTTAATATTGCTGGTGGTTCTATCAACACAATACATTGTAAATCTGTTGGTGAGATTGATTCAATTATCAATGATGCTAAGATTTCAATTGCTCCTTTTTTTAAAAAGAAAATTTATTATTATTTTCATTATTACACCTAAGGTTTCCAGTCCAAACTGTTTCTCAAAGCCCAAACTAGTTTGGGCAATTTGGGCTTCTCAACATTTTCTATAAGCATGAACATTAAAAAACTATATGAATCAACTTGTTTTAACTTAAACAACTTTAAAATAATTTTGCCCAATTTCGGCTAATAACAAAAAGTAGTTTGGGCTTATAAAAAAATAATTTTTGCCCAAAGTATTTGGGCAATTTCGGCTACTAATAGAAGCAGTTTCGACCAGAAACCTTAATTACACCCAACATCATATATATCATGTATATTAATGTATATAATAAGACCATTTATTTATTTACCTTGAGAATGACCAATAAATGATAAATTGTCTACATTGGTTTGTTTCTTGATGTAATTAATAAAAGCAGGCAAATCATATTTTGCCATTTCATCCCAACTGAAATCATATTCATCAGAAGGAGATGGCTTGCTGTACTGATTACCACGTGAATCACCCAACCAAATATCATATCCATTATCTTTCAATATACAGTGAACCCTCTATAAGTGCACCCCCCCGGGAACATAGTGCTATTTCTTGTGAGCGTGCACTTGTGGAGGGTGTGCATTTATGGAGGGTGATTTTATAAGCTCTCTATAAGCTTGGGGATGAGATGGGCCGTGCATTTATGGAGGGTATACATAGTGCGTGCATTTAGGGAGGGTGCACTTAGGGAGGGTTCACTGTATATGATAAACTGTGTTCTGGCCCATTCAATAGCCAAGTATCTGTGCTATCAAATAATCCATGTTGAAGATATATGACTTTATTATTATTATCATTATTATCTTCTTTTATTAAATGCAATAAATTTAATTTGAATTCATCTTTTGTTATCACTATGTGGTTTTCAAATTTTCTTTATGAATTAAATGATGATGATTTTGATTGTCGGCAAAATTTGTAGTTGTGGACTTTGATGTACAAGAATTTGAAATAATTGTTGTTTTAATATTTGAATAAATAGTTGTTTTAGTATTTGAAGAAGGCGCAACTGTTAAATTATCATCATCATTATTATTAATTAGTTTGTTCATTATTATTATTATTATTATTTATTTATTTTATAATTATAAAATAATAATTTGAATTCAAATTTAAATTTTTGTTTTATTTCTGCTCTTTGAATCCATTCCATTTAATAAGATTTTAATTAATTTACTCAAGCTTATCTGTTTAACTAAATAATAATAAAATCTATATAAACAATTTACATAATAAGATTCAATTCAATATAAAAAAAACCTGTTTAATAATAATAAAAACGGAAGAACTCCCTTTATATTCAAAGTAACAATAAACATTTTTATTTATTCAAACTCGAAACTCTAAAGATTCAAATAATTCAAAATTGCTATTCGCCATTTTGACAATGGATTGAATGCACATGCAATGTTGGTCTAAATCCCATCAAATGCCTATCCTGATGACACAAATTCTAATCTATAACAATAATAATTCTCTCTGTAACGTCCCTTTTTATAACGAGCCGATTTTATATATCACATGACATCGATGATCTTCCCAAATCTAATTTAGTAATTTGCATTTTTCTTAATTTAGTAATTTTTACATTTTAATAATAAATTCTTTCTGATTTAGTATTTTTAATATTAATATTTAATTTAGTAAATTTATGTTTATTAAGTTTAATAATAATAAATTCTGATAACAAAAAGAAAAGAAGTAACTTGATGTTGTGAGATTCTCATAAAAATTTCAATATTTTATTTAAATTTTCTAATCCTAAAATACAATTGCTCTTCTAATCACTTAATGCCAATATAGATCTTAGTGGTGAAATATTAAAAGAAAAAGGAGATAATTTTGCTGGGATTCTTAATAAAAATGATTTTAAAGCATTGGATGGCTGTTTAACAAGATTTGAAGATATAACATTAAAGAGTATGTAAAACTGGTAATGTGCCCACTTCAGAATTACCATCATATAGTGAACAACTAAAAAATATTACAAGTCAATACCAATTTTCTGACATTCTCAACACAAAGGAAACAGGTTTATTTTAGCAATTTGAGCCTTCTAGAGTGTTGCTCATAACATCAATAACTGGAAGAAAATTGAAAGAAAGAATTGCTGTAATGCTAACTTGTGATGCTGATGGAGCAGAAAATTAAAGTCTCTTGTGATCCATAAATATCAAAATCAAAAAAGCAATTAGAAACATACCTTGGATGTGAAATATTAAAGCATGAATGCAAACTTCATCTTTAACAATTATCTAAAAAATTTAATAAAATGGAAATTGAAAATAGAAACATTTGATTCCACCCTACAAAAAGTATATATACTTATTTTTCACAAAACATACTTTAGCAAAAAAAGATAGATGATCTACTAATTATTTACACAAATATGTATGAATGTACTTGTTTTATCATTAAAACATTCTTATTTTTTACAGTAATAGAAATGTAGACCATATGACGAGGAAATTAATCAATCAAAGAAAATCACCAAAAAAAATGATTTAAATGAAAATAATGTCAGACCACAAAACTTGTGCTAAATATAAGAGATAAATAAATATTATTGTAATGAACACCAGAAACTCTATTATGTTGATTCTGGTGGTATTTATTCATCTTGAATTAGAGTCTACCCATCTATCTGCATGAGCTAGAGCAATTGTAAATATATTTTTAAGGTTTATAAAAAATTATTTTTCAAAAAACTAATAATAATAATAATAAAATTTCAGGATAATGGTGTAGTAGATATTGAACAACCAAAACAATCAAAAAATACCAACAAAAAATACTCTTTCTTCTCGATTTTATCCTATGATTTATCCAATTTATCAACTACCCACAAAATAGTCACCAATCAATTTTTCATCTCCCACCAACAAAACCAATTAACTCACAAACAATCAAAATTAGATGAAAGTATGGAGATGGTTTGTTTACTCAATTTTATTGATCTCTCCATATATAGATAGAACATCTTGTTGCTTCGATGGATTGTGCTGATTTTTTTACTTATAATTTTGAAGCATAAATCAATTGAATTTAAACGAACAAAAGCACAAGATTCTATTTATTTAGAAGCATAAAAATTGTTTATTTATAATCTCGTATTCAAATCTTCCTTCAAAGCCTGTTGTGCTATGTCGATCATATTAATATAGTAAAATCAGTAAACGCGAAATCTTGTCCGACTGATATGTAAGGATTTTTTATTGATTGCTTTTACTGCTTTTTCTCAAAACTCTCCACACTACTCTCACACTTGGTAAATAAATAAAAAAGTATGTATAATAAGTACGTATACTGAGTATTCATTGTATTCATTGTGCAATTTAGTCATTTAAAAACGTTTAATTTGTTCGAATCAATTCGTTTTATTCGTTCTGTTCATTCTGTTCGTTCTATTCGTTTTTATTCGTTTTATTCGAATAGAAACTTGTTGTCATGGAATAATCGTTTATTTGCGTGATACAGTGATTTACCATAAAATAATTATACTAAAATAAAAAATTGCATTAAACACTTGCTTTAGTTTTAAAAGTTAATCCGAAACCCCCGTTAAAATGAATAATTTTTAAAACACCAAAGCCAAAACATATGTAAATTACCGCGTTAATATTAATGTCACTAATAAAACTTTATAAACCGTAAACCGAAGAAATTTTTAAGTTTTTTGAAGGCATTTATATGTAAAATTACCCCGTTAATCCGAAGTGAAATAAAAATCGGGCCAATAATAATAATACATATTAATATGTATACAAGTTATACAAATACATGTGTATGTTGTATAATGTGAATTGCAAATTCACATAAATTTCATTTTCACGCACAAAATGTACAAAAATTAATAACCAGGGTAGACTTTCCTCTAGTGCAAACAAGAGGAAAAAAAATCTACCGAAAAAGAAGTTGGGGTATTAAAAGAAAACATGCGCCTATAAAAATCTTACAAAAAATAGAAATATGCATTGAAAAAAATAAAGACCCAAACATAAAAAAATAACCAGCTTGCATCTAAATATAATGTCAGTGAAACTACTGTTCTGAAATTCTAAAAAAAGAGTGATTATTTTTTATCATTGAATTCTAAATCCTAAATTTTTTAAATTTATTACCCCGTAATAATAACTTTGGATTATAAAAAACCCCGTTAATTCGAAGAAAAGTTACTGCACAATTGCCTTCGGTTTAACGGGTTGCCTATATAGTTTTAAAACAATTTTAGATAATTATGACAAAAAATATTATTTCTGATGCATTTCTAAACTAATTAATTAATATAATGATCCTTTTTCATCTACAAATCGTGAAATAGGGTTTCTCATCAAAAATGAGACGAGAAATTCATTAAATATAGAAGCTTTAGATATGCTGATGCAACGATCAATATCCTTAGAGAGTCTACCAAGTAAAGAATTTAAGCATATATTAGTTTTGATAATATTCCTGATCTTGTATCAAAACCCCCAGGTATTCCAATTGGACAGGTTATAACCCTACCCCTGTAAAAGATACAGTCGAATTCTTTACAAATAATTAGTAAAATGCCCATTTTTAAACTCTAATAATTTTTCATAAAACTATATCAGCACAAAAAAGCAAACCGATAAGTTGAATGAACATTCCGCAGTCTTTCAAATTTATCGGTTTAATTTTTTGCTTTAACACAAACTGGAGGGCCAGATGCATTTAGAAGTTACGCATGCTATAATTGTTGATAACTCTAGATGATCAGTATCATATTATGAAAAAATATTCTTTATATGTGGATTTTTTCATGGATTTTAGGTCACTCAAGAAAAAAAGTAAGAAATGATGGTGATGATCATCAGCAGCAGAAAAACTGGCATTTCATACTTTTAGTACAATCAATCAATTCCATCTATGCAATTGATACATTTTAGACATAACAATTTTATTAATATTATTAAAATATATTTTTATTGAAATCTAATGAATGGTACAATAAATAAACAATATAATCATTCTATTAATTATTCTATTAAATCCTATATTATATAATACAATTAATTTATTAATCGTTATTATCTAGCAGCCAACAATATATTTTGCTCCAACAACACCTTGAATAGTTATTTGCTGTCTTTCTGGAATATGTCTCCATTTAATTTTTCTGTACGTCAAATAGTCAAAATTATCATCGCAATCGTAATCATAATCTGATAATCCTTTATTATGGGCAAGTCTGACCATTTCTATACCATAATCACTATATAATTCACTATGAGAAAACCCATTTTCCAACTTTGATTGTCCGTTTGGTTCTACCATTTCAACTTTCAGACAGTAATGTTGTTTCCAAACAATTGCCGTGGCAGTAATTCGCATTGTGACAATCTTTTTTCTTTTGCTATTAATATCATTGTCTTTTATATAATTCCAACTTGGCCATTTTTTTATTAATACAAAAGGATAACTATATGACCAATTGTATTCCTTATTTTTAGGTGGAGGGAAGTTTTCAAATAGCAATTTAACATGATCATGTATTATAAAAATCCCCAAAAATTGAATTCTGCGAAATAAATCTATTTTTTTGGAATAACGAGATAAAATACCATTACTAACTTTTAAATTGTTGTCTCTAATTATATCCATTACTATTTTAGATTCCTTATGAGGATCATAATAACATTCTGGAATTTCAACCCCATGAACAATTCCTTCTTTAATGATATTCTGTGATTTATATTCGGAGAATAAATTTTTGAATGCATTAATATGTTCCCATCTATCCTCCCAAATATGAATTGAATCTGTTAATGGATGTTGTTTAAGCAGATTATCTATAAAAAGAAACTTGTATTTTTTTGTAGATGCTGGAGGCTTTAGATCACATGGTTGACTAATTATATAATTATAATAATCAATGCCTAATTTTTTAACACTATTTTGACTATAAACAAGATTCCATTCAAGAGCCATATGAATTGGCTTAAAGCCTAAAACATCAAAACGTAATCCTATATCCTCCAACATTTTAGTGATGGTCTCACTAAAAACTGCATAACAACGACCTGTCAGAAAAACTGTCAAACATTTTGGATCATTCATTGATTCTTTGACATTGTCTAGTAGACCTTTATTCCACCATTCATTCCACTTGTTTGACTCTGTAGGCTCACCTAGATCCAAAGATCTTGAATCTTGATACCAACCTTTGCCATCTGTAAATTGGTTTAACAAAACTCCAATTAATGTTTTACTCCATAATTTTGGATTAGGCTTGGGTGATGCAAATAATGTCCCATCAAAATCAAAAATGTTGATACGAGTTATTGGCGACTTCAATCTTTCTAGATTCAAAGAATCACCACCATCAACTCCATTCAATGATGGTAATGATAATGATAAATGTGCTGTTGGTGTTTGTGTTGTTGATTGTATGTTTTTTGTTATGGTTATCTCTTTTGAACGTATATTAATTATATTGGTTATATTGGAATAAATTAGATTCTGAGAGTCTTCATAAGTTTCTTCCAATTCTACATCTTGTTCAAATGAAATCGATTCTCTGCTTTTTAAATTGCAAGTAGAAATAAATATCGAGGATGGATTTGGTAAAGTTTCTTCCAATATATCGTTACTTAAATCTGAGTCAATTAATGGAAATTTATAATTCTCTGAGCTTGTAAAAACTCGAAACAATGATTTGGCCAAGTGGTCGAATACATCAGTATTAAGCATCCTGATTTTTTGAAAATTATTTATTAATCTGAAACAACTACTTATCATCCTTTTTTTTTAATAATGCAAATTTTCAAATTTGGAATGATTTTCGTGGAGTTTAATTAGCCCTCAATTAAATCCGTGAAACATACATTATAACAATTTAGAAAGAATTGACGATATTTGATCACAAAATTGATTGCATGATCATTATAATTATCCCTATGTTTTACAAAAAAAAAGTTTTTATGTATATTAAAACCCTGAGTGTGTGGTGCATATTCAAAAGATCTTCTCAAATATTGATATGTAATAGTAAATAAAATAATATTATTGTGTAAATTTTATATGATTGTACAAAAATCTGCACAATTTCACTTGGTATCATACGATTTTTAAATAGCGGTTATCATGGCCTGATCCAAAATTTAATTATTCTGATTTTAGAAATGTTTTTATGATAATCATACCAACAAAAAACTTTGCTTAAAAGCGTGTGATACCAATATATAATAACAAGAGTTTAATAGGTTGCTGCGAGTTCGTGTAATCATCACATTACAGTCAGACTCCCATATAGTCACACACCTCGAGATCTAGCGAAATTTCAAGAATTTTGGTGACTATAGTGTTTGTGACTATACAGAACATTTTTTTACGATGTAGTAGCAGGGAATTTTCAAATAACAAAAAAATGTGACTATACTATATAGGATGCGACTATATAGGAGTCTCTGACTGTACCAAGAAAATTTAATACATTGCATTCAATTTTTTACATTTTCAATACAAAGCATATTTTTCTTTTACAATGTTGTTAGGTTTGTATAGTGATATTAGCCGGCTAAGAAATTTATCGGCTTACACGGCTTATCCGGTTAAAAAAATTTCTCTTGACATTCATTTTTACGTCTGGAATTTTAGTGCAGAATTTAATGGCATAGACATTTAGTTGAGATGGGTCCGCCTACATTACTTAGAATGACAAAAAAAACATTCATTTACTCAAAAGCAAAATACAATATATCATAGCAGGATAAAAGTCATTGAGTTCTATTCGTAATACAAATTCTTATTTTAATTCGAATTATTATTATTCGTTCTATTCGAATTATTCGTTCTATTCGTTTTATTCGTTTATTCGAATAAAACTTTCAATGTAATTCGGATATTCAAATTCATAACAAGTAAAACAAATAATTTGAACCATTAAAGGCGAGATATTATCATAACAATAATAAATAATAATAATAACGATAGTAGTAGTAATAATAATACCGGCAAGCTTAGTACCATCTGAAAAGGTTTTTTCGTCAACTGGGATTTATTAAGTTCTTAGCCGGCTAAGGTTTTTCTATCGGCTAACATCACTAGTTTTGCGACCCATCAATGCTTACAGCCTCCAATCTTTTATACTCTTCCAAAACCGTTTATCATTGGCGAAATCTATTATTGCTGACATTACCAGCATCATCATTACTTGGAGCATTTGAAAGGTTTTGATTGATTTCATTATTATGGATGTATGAATTCAAAAAAGAATAGTCTGTTTTAAATTTTTTAGAGGTGTTAGAACTTTCAACATCTTCTGGGTGTAATTTAAGATGGGGATTTTTAAATTTTCTTAAATAGTTTTTTTCACTTTATTCATCATCGCGCGAACAATCGATTATTTGATTATACTGTTCTTAGGATAACAATTAATAACATCAAATGTGGAATTTACTTTCATTTATATTAATGTGATGTTTTCAGTTTTTTCAAAAAAGGGATTAACTGGCAGATGGCAGTTTTTATGTTTGGCTTTATTTTTCAAGATAGCATTTCATTATTATTATAATTTATTTCATTAATCCAGAAAATACATGTATAACATGAAATATAAAAAATAAATAATTGAATATATTTTAATTGTCCATTGTTCATTTTAGATTTCTTGAACATCTGCTCATGTAATTATAAGCTCGTTCTTTACCCTTAGAATTAGGAGTATCTGTGGCAGTTGAAGTAGTAGAAGAAGAGCTGATGGGAACAGAAACGGTTGTCGAGTAAGTTGAAAGAGGTCGGAGAGGTTGAAGAGGGGGTTGAAGAAGCAACATGCTTTCCTTTCTTATTCACCCTTTCGAAACTTTTTTCAATCTCTTTTTTCATCACCATAATTTTTATTGTTGCTCTTGTTTGTCTTGGACTTGCTCGGAATCGAGAACAAAATCCCCATTGCCTCGTTCTCAACAAAAGAGTCATTGTTTGCCACCCCTGTGAAAATTATTAATGGATCTTGGTGGGGAAGGTCTTTCTCGCCTTCACCATTTTTATCGACCATGATCATTTGGTTTAGAGTCACCCACACATATGTATAATTAAGAAAAGTCAACCAAAATTTCAAAAAAGTTTCAATTAAAGAAGATACATATAGTAAAGAATTTTCTGGAAAATTATGCAGAAGTTCATGGATTACCAAGTCCAGGAAGAAGTAACAATAGAATAACTCAATCAATTATATTTTTACCAGCTGAAATGGGTTATAAATCAGTCCACATAGATTTTCTAGTTGGTCTAGAAGAAGATAGCAAATTGAAATCCTTAAAATATGATGCTTTCAGAAAATTATGACATCAATTGACACCAGAGATTCAAATTATGAGTCCCAGGACTGATTTGTGTGATGCTTGTCAACATTTTAGAGATGGTTTACATTATAATGCTCTCCAAGAGGAAAAATCTAAAGAATTACTCAAAAGATTTAAAGAATATCTGTCTAAAGCCAAAGTAGAAAGAAATTATTATAATAAAAATACCAATTTGGCAGAAGGGCAAAGAAAACTGGTTAATCAGAATTATCCAAAGAGTAAAACACAATATTGTAGTATTGATGCTACTGCTCATTATAGTTATAATTAAGCTCAAAATGTTCATGTGCCTCATTTAGATCAACAAGTAAGTAAAATTTATTATCTTAGTCCATGTAAAGTTCATTTATTTGGTATTCAAGATGAAGCAGTAAGGGAACAAATTAATTATGTTCTTAATGAAGATGAAATTATAGGAAAAGGTCCTAATGGAACTCTTAGCATGATTTTTGATGGAATTAAGAAATTGAATAAAGGTGAAAAGCATTTAAAGATTACTTGTGATAATGCTGGTGAATAAAACAAAAATAATGTGACTATTTGATTTTATCTATATTTAGTAATTTGTGATTATTATGAAAATATTGAATTGAATTTCATGATTCCTGGACATACCAAATTCAAATGTGATGGTAGTTTTGGCATGATTAAAAAACTCTACAGAAGAACAAGAATAGATTGTCTGGATCATGTGGTTGCAGTGGTAAAAAAGTCTAGTCCAACAGGATTAAATAAAGCTCAATGTTATGAAGGTGGAAAAAGTTTTCAATACTTAGATATTAAAGCTATTTTGGGAATTAAGAAATTACCAAGTATACAAAAATATCAACATTTTCTTTTTGAAGCAATTAATTTTGGTGTGGTCAAAGCTCAGGAAATTGCTAATGGACCTTTTGCTGAATTCAATTTATTGAAAACCAAGAAAGCAGATATTTTGGAAGAAATTAGAGCTTTATTTATTTTAGTGTTAACACCACCTCCTTTGGATTACAAAAGACAAGAATATCTTTACCA
>CAUDNR010001499.1:0-13523 GCA_958430865.1 Entrophospora sp. SA101 | reverse complement strand
TTTTTTAAAATCCAATGTGTGGATCACATAATATTTCAAAAAATTTAACTTTTGAGTATAGATGATCCGCACTGTATAACAAATCTCTGGAGCCTTTTAAGTTTTAGGAATAGCTATAATCAAGAAGAGCTTTATAATGGATTTTATTGATGAAATACCAGGGTTACCAGGATGAGAGTGGTTTTTAACCAAAAAGTCCCATATAATGGGAAGGGCTTAATTTGGCCTGAAACTCGAGTTTGCCAAAGAATCCCAAGATATACCATGCATTATGAATGGCAGATACAGCTGATTAACAAAATTTATATATACCGGAAAAGGCTTTAGCATAAAATCAGCTGGAACTTGTTAACCAAAAAATTTCAAAAGTAAAATTACCCTGTTTGTTTTCCATTGCTATTGCTGGTGCACCAATATTCTCTAAACTTTTTACTCCACTTTACATTCTTTTAAAAACCTATATACCTACACAAACTATCAACACTAGTCATATATACTGGATAGTACTCTTAATATTAAAATGACCCTCCTGGTCAGGAAGATTTAACGAAATAATTGGTCGTGAATTATATGTTTTACATTTGTTAATTATCCTTGTTCATCGCTATATAATATACATAAATATTTTTTATTATTTAAATAAATTTTATCAAATGTACTCGTGTTGGTTAAAGTTGTGCGTGATTATTCACATCTGCGTGCAAAGTAATTGATATGCATGCATGTGATGAGTAAGACAGAAAAAACATATTGCGTAATCGTTTTTTTTTCTTCACGCTTTACTTACTATTACTTTGAAACAAATTACTTTTGTATGAAAAAGTAAAATTAATTAATAATATATAAATAAAAAATGTCTACTCTTGAAGATAAACTCCTTTGGGAAAAAGCTGACGAAGAAGGTTTGGAAGAGCTTGGTCAAGAAATTTTAAGATCTAGTACCGAAGATATTAATAATCGCACACGTTTACTTGACAATGAAATGAAGGTTATTATTACCATAGTTATTATTATCATGACCATGCTCAGAATTTAATTGATTGATTGATTTTATTATTGATTTATTGATTTGTTGGACGATTTATTGATAATTTTAATCTTAGAAATGTTTGCTTGCATATGTTTTTTTTATCATTAACAACATAATCATTTGATTAATTAGATGCTAAAGTCGGAACATGTACGTCTAACACATGAACAAACTAGTATGAGAGAAAAGATAAAAGATAATAAAGAAAAGATAAAAGTTAATAAACAATTACCATGGCTTGTTGGTAATATTGTTGAGGTTAGTTTGATTTTGTTTTGACTATTTAGATCTATTGGAAACATTTTGATTTATAGTAGTTAATCATTAGTACAAGTATTAATCAAAGATAATAATAAACCATTATTATTATAATTAATGATCAGTTGCTTGATATGGATCCAAATGATGAGCCAGAAGAAGATGGTGCAAATATAGATCTTGATGCACACCGTAAAGGAAAATGTGCTGTGATTAAGACATCTACACGACAAGTAAACTTTACTTTCTTTAGACTAATTTTCATTACTATTACATTATCCATTATTATAATTAAAATATTTTGTTTTAGACTATTTTCTTGCCTTTGATTGGTCTTGTTGATCCTGCTACTATCAAGCCAGGTGACTTGATTGGTGTAAATAAAGATAGTTATCTAGTATTGGACACATTACCAGCAGA
Source organism: Entrophospora sp. SA101 (assembly GCA_958430865.1). Taxonomy (NCBI): domain Eukaryota; kingdom Fungi; phylum Glomeromycota; class Glomeromycetes; order Entrophosporales; family Entrophosporaceae; genus Entrophospora; species Entrophospora sp. SA101. The sequence goes on along the minus strand of CAUDNR010001499.1, from coordinate 11,815 downwards.
GTAAATTTATTTATTAATTCATTTTATTTGCATTTAAAAAAAAAGTAGTAATAAATTATTATTTTATTTATAGGTATGATTCTCGTGTTAAAGCTATGGAAGTTGATGAGAAACCAACAGAAGATTATAATGATATTGGTGGTCTTGATAAACAAATTGAAGAATTGGTAGAAGCTATAGTTTTACCAATGACACATGCAGAAAGATTTAAAAATTTGGGTATAAAACCACCAAAAGGTAATCATTATTAGAAAAGATTAATAATATTAATAATGATAATAATAAATCAGTAGATTAATACTCTTGAATTGATTCAATTAGGTGTTCTTATGTATGGTCCTCCTGGCACTGGTAAAACGTTGCTGGCAAGAGCTTGTGCAGCACAAACTAATTCTACATATTTAAAATTAGCTGGTCCACAACTCGTACAAGTAAATAAATAGAAGGATTCATAATAATTAAATTAAAGAGTTATAATAATACTCAACATTTTATTTATTTTTATTGCTACTATTATTAATATTGTCATTAGATGTTTATTGGTGATGGTGCTAAACTTGTACGTGATGCTTTTAATTTGGCCAAAGAAAAAGCACCTGCTATCATTTTTATTGATGAATTAGATGCTATAGGGACAAAAAGATTTGATAGTGAGAAAAGTGGTGATCGTGAAGTACAAAGAACTATGTTAGAATTGTTAAATCAACTTGATGGTTTTAGCAGTGATGAAAGAATTAAGGTTTTATATTATTATTATTATTTTGTCAAAAAAAATTATCCAAGACAATATATATAATATATTGAATATTTATTTATTTAACTGTTAGGTAATTGCTGCTACAAATCGTATTGATATTTTGGATCCTGCACTTTTACGATCAGGTCGTCTTGATCGTAAAATAGAGTTCCCCTTACCAAATGAAGAAGCCCGTGCTCGAATTCTTCAAATTCATTCACGTAAAATGACTGTCGGTAGTGATGTAAATTTTGATGAATTGGCACGTTGTTGTGATGAATTTAATGGTGCTCAGTGTAAGGCTGTATGTGTTGAAGCTGGTATGTTGGCTTTAAGAAGAGGTGCTACTGAATTGAGTCATGAGGATTTCATGGATGGTAATTAATTATCTTTTTATAAAAGTTTTTTAATTATTATTAATATTGTGTTAATATAATTGATCTTTATTATTTTTATTATATAGGCATTCAAGAAGTTATGGCTAAAAAGAAAACTTCTTTACAATATTATGCATAAACACTGCTACTACTACATTTATTATTATTACTTACTATTTATAATAGATTAAATTACACATACTTTTATATATATTTTTGTTTTTATATTAATTAAAAATATTATTAAATATCAATTTTTCAATTTCATGATTAATAAACAAATAATGACAATGACGATACAAGTGGGAATATTGAAATCAGAAATCATTGATTCTTTCTTTAGAAGAGATTGAAAAATATATATAATCAATACTTAAAAAGCTGCGATTTACATTTAATTAATACTTTGAATTGTTCCAAATATTCTATAAGATTTTTTTTTTTTGAAATAGATTATCTGATGATGAATGATATTTATTATATATATACATTAACATAATGATAAAACAATTCTTTGAAAATCAAAAACATTTCAAAAAAATTAATAATAATAATCAACTATATATTTGCTACTTTGTAGCTTCATCAAGAATACAATTTTTTACAATACAAATAGAATGTCTAATTTTCTTTAACGGACAATACATTAATATAATTTTTTTCTATAATATGTACTTGTTGAATTTATTTATGCAGTGAGTGACAAGGTTTTATATTTTAATTAACTTAATTGAGTAATTCATCTGGTACAGTTAATTCAACCCGGTTGAGAATCTAAAAAAACATTTATCATAAGAATGAATGTTATTAATAAATATTGTTAATTTTAAAAATTAATAAAAATGAAATAATCAATAATTTAATGTTATTAATTACCATCATTATTGTCACTTTATTGGAATTCATAGGTTCGGGAAGGCTTGTAAATTTTAATGATTTGCTAGTATAAGCAAGCATTTGGATGAATTGTTGTAGTAATTGTCAAAAGATCAAATTTTTTTTCATCCATTTCATCAAAAACTTTTCTAATTGATTTTAATTCATCGTGCTCTTCTTTTGAATATCCCCATTTTTATTGCATTATCATCAAATGAATTATGCCAAAGAAAAATGATCCCGAAATTTTTGAACTAAAATAACAAATAAAATATTTAATTATAACAATAATATCTGGAAATTAACATTAATAAAATAATTACCTCATTAAGAAATTCATCAGAAATATTTGTGAAATATTTAGTTTTTTTAATGTCACAGTCATATCTTTACAAGTATTTTTTTATTAAAATGATTTATATTCTTAATCAAAGTAGCTTTGTATATATATAGTTGCAAAACCATCTTCTTGTTAAGTCATTACAAGGAATCCATTGAAGATAAAAATAATTATCAAATGTAGTTGTGTGCTTCTAATCAACTCATTTAATGTTTCATTGCCACTAGTCCATCCTTCAGCCAATAGTGCCCAATATAAGTATTATATCCATTGCAAAGAAAAATAGGAATGAAAAAAAAATTTGATCTACGTAATTTTTATTCCAAAAAAAAAAAAAATATAGTAATAGTGCAAGTCACAGTCCCGCAACTTTTTATTGGTCATGTAGGCCAAAAAAGTTTATCAAAAATAGACGAATTGAAACAAAATAAAAATTTGAATATTGCGGATCTTTTGTCACGTAAATTTTCCAGACGAACGGGAAGATAATTAATTATCTTTATCATTAAAAAAATTCAAAGTTCATTTATTATAATTTAATAAATAGATTATTGCATTGATTAAAGAATGTGCAAAATATACTGCTATCTCCCACCTAGCACCAAAAGTATATATTTTATGGAAGTATATATATACATTTTATTTCTATTGCTAATGATTTTAAGTTTAACTATATATATATAGATAAAAAATGGTATCATCAATCAACACAGCTATAATCAACTGTCTTGCATTGATCAAGAAATGCGCAAATGATGTAATTATTAATATAATAAATTATTTTGTGGACAAGTAGTCTAATTTATCACTATATAAAACATATAAATAGACCCACTATTCCCACTTAGCACCAAAAATATATTTTGCGGGAATACACTTTGTTTATATTACTTATATCAATATTTTTATTTCAAATTTAACTAGATAACAAATGGTACCATCAATCAATCAACAGTCTTGCATTGATTAAAAAACATGCAAATGATGTAATTATTAATATAATAGACTATTTTTGTGGACAAGAAACATATATATTAAATTGCTATTTTGAAATTTGGCCACATGGCGCAGCCATAGGAGGTCTTTAGACCGAGCCAACCATACAACTTTTCATGCAAATGTATATACTCAATTAGTTGTTTTTGTGTCAATTTTTACTGACTCGCTCATTTGTTCGCGGATCATCAATTAAATTTTCGATTTTTTTTTTTTAACGCGATAACTCGTGACGATTATATAATGTTCCAAAAAAATTTGAAGGAAGGTATTCTTTTTTACATGTGATTTTCAAGGGACCACAGATTAGATAATCTTCAAAGAAAAACAAGAACCGACTTTGTAGACCGAATGAGATACTCGGACCCTGTTAAGGATAATCAAATTAATATTAAATAAATATTTTCTTTCTTGTTTATATATATATATATACTGTATATATCAATTAATATATATATATATACGTGCTAAAATAGATGTTAAAATAAATATCACTTGCATAAATTTTAAGAAAGTCGAGAATGAATGTTCGAGTTTGTTGTACAATGTAGATCACGGTAATTTCATAGAGATGTTTTTTAATTTACTTACACGTTTATAATAAAGGAGATATAAATTAATTATAAATTTGAGAAAACAGAAGTGATTCTGGGAGATTTTGAAGATGTTGAGGAATCACCATTGATGTTTTTGATTTAATCTTGGTCAATGTTTTCAATGCTGTTACTACGATCTTATATATGATACATTATGACTAGAAACAAATATTATTGATAATTAGTCGGTAAATATTAAATTAATGAAAGTTACGTCGTTTCAAATTCCTTCCCATTTCCATTTTCATACTTATTACACACCGTTGTTTTCTCATACTATACTTGCCGCCGGAGTTGCTGAACAAAAGTAATACGGTTACGTATTGCCATCTGTAAAGCCGTAGATTTATAGCTGCAAAGTAAAAGACCATAATCATAACAAATTATCCGTAAACAATTTCTTATTTTCTTTTCTTCCCCAAAAATTGAATAACTAAATAATTAAATAATAAATTTACAAAATCATGGCATTTTCGGAATTACGCATAATTATAATATTACAGGCACGTTATATATAATAATAACAGATTTTAGATAAAATTCCCTTATTAATAGGGGTGTGTTCTGTTCGATCAAAGCTAATTTTTATTGGCTGATCAGAAGGAACAGGAACAGAACAAATTTGTTGCCTTCTGGTATAGTATTTTAGCCCATTCTCCACGTGAGACACTTTTAACTACTTGATGAACTTGTCGTCTGTCTAGATGTTTTTCACATAACTCACATTCATAGGAAAGTGAAATTTCCTTGAGCTGTTTCATGTTTCCGTCCAGGTAAATTTCAAACCTATCCTGATAATCTTTGTTGTGACAATATAGATATTCATCCACTTCATCTGGTTGAGTGTTTTCCTTGTCTTTATCATCATCCCATTGTTCCCTGTAACATGGATTTTCATTTTGCCTTTGAATGTATGCGCAGAGAATTCTTCTCCCAATGGTTATTAGTTCACTGTTGAGGTATGGACAAAGTCATCCGTGGCAGAGATTGAACTGGTCATTTTGATGTCTATGATGCTTCCTTAAGTCTTAAGAGCGTTGGTAACTTATCAATAATGGCGTCTCTGTGATTCCAGAATGCTTGGTTCATTTGATCAATATATTCTTGTTCAATAGAGTATTCTTCTTAATAGTCATTGAATAAATCTGCAGTTCTTTCCATTAGTTAGTCATACTCTTCTCTCAGTCTTTTTGAGCATTAGCCCATGTTTCATTTATGTGATACTGTTGATGATATTCGGTTTCTGCTGGTTTTCCATAAAGTTTGATGTAATAGGCTTCCACAGCCTTTAATACATCCCCTTCATCTTCAGTGCAATTTTTCATTTCAATATAATTTTTGACTTTTTGTTGAATATGTTGGAAGTTGTTCGCCATTATCACAGATAAGTATACATATTTGCAGATATCAGAACAAACATCATTTTGCCAATTGTTGTTAACTCTTATAGTCATTGGTGAATCGCAAACTTTACATGGTGAATTGTACCATGATTCTTGAGTGATATCATAAGATTCAGTTTTGTACAAGAATTACAAAGTTGATAGTATCCCCATTCCCATCCGTCATTAGTATCTGACTGGCTGTGCATCATTGATTGCTCTTTCAGTAATTCAATGCAAGTTTCTCTTTCTTTTTGTGGCCTTGTGGTCAATGCCTTGTTCAAGTAAAATTTTGCATGTAATGAAGTCATTGCTTTAATTGTAGATTCAGTTGATCCAGTTGTAGACAGTATTTCTCTAAGAGTATAAATTGAACTGGTCGTTTATACAATAAATAAGCTTCTGTAAGATTTCTAATTCTGGTACACAATATTTTTATTTACATTTTGATTGATTAATATACATTATTAAAAGAAAGGATCAATGAGTGACTAATTTAATCTCCACTATAGATATATTCATTATCTTTTTATTTCATTTCTAAATTTTTGAATTAATAAACCTTTTACAGTTTCTGGTTCTTGTTGAATGGTGATATTGCAACGTAACCTTTTGATTATGACTTAACTTTGGGCTACCCTTGTCAGTTAATTGCAAGCAACTTACCATAATTTGGTGCTTGTCAATTAATTAGTTTACGAATTTACTTTGGTTCTCACTTACTGCCTCTTGAATTATAAGCATATTAATGGCATCGAATAATTGCAAATAAATAAAATGACTTTTTTACAAAGCTCAAAGGCTTTTATGAAGTTCATTTTATTCACTTGTGACTGATTTATCTATTTGAAGTTTTTGTTGATCTTTTTTTATATAATGAATCGTTTTAAAATTCCGCTTGATTCAATTCGTTCGGAGCCTCAATTGTTTGGAAAGGAAAACCCCAAGCCTTTAAAGGATAGCCTGATTCAACGATAAAACATTATGTTGAAAATGATTGGCTAATTATGTTTCTTTGATTATTTACCGGTGGTTCTACCAAGCCGCGAATGGTGGGGACCGTTGAATCCAGAATACTTACCTCGGTCACATTGCGATCTTGATGCTGCCCTCCTTCAAATATTTTTTGGCAATGGCATAGGATGAAAGAATGCCGAATATTTTTAGAGAAAATAAGTGGTCATTTCTGGTTTACATAGGGAACGGCCAGCTGTAGATTGTTCATCATCATCACTTCTAAAATAAATTTTCGGCAAATAATCTTTTTATTATTGTTAATTATTAATAAAATGATGGAGCTTATTATATTTTAAAAATAAAATATATATAGCCATCCTTAATAATAATATAATAATATAAATCAAAAAAAAAAAAATGATGATGTTTAAATTCATATGATGCCTAGAAATTTCCTTTAACAAAAATGAAATTTTTTCTAGCTTGAAAAAAAAAAGTGTATAAAAAAAAAATAATGTATTGATGTCTTTTTTAAAAAAAAAAAATTTCGTCCTGATACAATCACAATTCCATTTCCTCTTTTTTATTATTAACATCATGATCGTCTTTGATTATGTTAACCTCTTTGATATTTTCTACAATTTCAACATTCATCTCTAAATCCATATCAATCATAGGAGAAGCAGGATTTTCAGGAATAGTTGACAATTTATTATTATTCTCTGTGCTCGTTTTTTCTTTATTCTTTGATGCGGTTTTAGGTCTTGATTCCTTTGATTATTAAAGCATTCATTGATTCATTAATGATAAAGATGTTATTGTTGAAAATTATTTGATCAACTAAATTAAATACTTACTTGATCACTTGATTCATTTGATTCATTTGATTCATTTGATTCAAGAGGTAACCAAGGCGATGGCTGATACAAGACTAATGTTCTAATTGGATTATCACTAAAAGACAATGTTTAAAAAAAAAATTTTTTCATTTAATTGATTAATTAAGTAATATATCTTAAATTTGGCATAATAAGAAAAGCATATAGATAGACAGGATAGATAGATAGTGTTAAACACATTGAATTAACCATTAAAAAATGCGCACGATATAGGAATTAATAATTCTTTAGGTATCTTTTTTATTGATCGTTTTATTTCAAGTGGTAACTTGATCAAATCTTTATTCATTCCATCATCATCATTGTCTTCGTCATGGTCTGAATCTGTAGCTTCAGCATCTAAGTCTGTAACCATTACAACATGTTTTCTTCTTGGTGGTGATGAAGAAACATTTTTGGGATCAATTGGATCTATTTCAATATCCATAATATCAACTTTACAATCTATAATTTAATAATTTAGTTACAATAGAAGAATCTTATTTTCTGTTTAAGGAGAAATACAATTAATGTTAGTTAATAAAACCTTCATCATTCTGTAAGGACAATGCAGTTAATTCTGACGATAAAAACTCCGAGACATAACGTTTCTTGGCTCGTTCAGTTCTCAATTGATCTATTTCTAATTCAGGAGAGTGTTCTCGTTTTCTTGTATGTGATGAGGAGGTGGATGACGAAAAAAAGCTTTGAGCAAATGTGTCCATACTATTATTATTATTATTATTATTATATGATTGTAATACAACGAATAAAAAAAATTAACTTAAATATACGCGTTTAGAATAAATTCCAAGTTTTTACTGTGGAATATTGCAGAAATCAAAAGTTTAAATTAGAGATCATCATCAGACATTATTGCTTTTAATGCTCATTCTATATATTATTTTTTAAAAGCAACTAAAATTTTAAAAAATAAATATTTGGGTAAGTTTAGACAATAAATATTAATATAAAAATTTTAATAAAATAAAAACCATTATATGATTTTCTATAAATTTTAATTTTTTTTTTTATAAAAAAATTGTCTAATACATATATGTAAATAATTATAATAAACAAGAAAAAGAAGAAAAAATTATATTTAATTAGCAATATAATAACAAATCTAAAATCACCATTTTTTAAATCAAAAAATATATAAAGCAATGTAGAGATAAAAAAAAGAAATGTGAATTCTATAAATGAAAATAATATTATTGATGATGATGATGTTGATGATGTTGATGAAAATATTTCTTGGGTAAATAATTAATTACCAAGAGTATTTTCTATATTTATATATTAATATGTATAAATATGAATGTAATATATATATATACATATAATTTTTTTTCAAATTATTATGATAATGATATAAAGTGATTATTCTAAATAATATATTTTTTAAAAAACAATTAATAATTATAATAGAAAATTTGATCTATTGATGAACATTACGTGTGATGGTTTCATAATTGTCACCATTTCTTTTCAAGATGTCCACGACAGGTCCTAATAAACGAACAAAGGCCTTTTTACCCAACGTGGCAACCTTTAATCTACCTTTTGCGCGAATATTAACTGCTCTTGGTTTGTTATTAAGCAAAGCAAGTTCTAAGTTAAGAATAAAAAGAAATAATTTTTTATTAACAATAAATAGTTAATAATTTGTTAGTATAATAAAATAAAACTTCTTTTTTAGTTAATTAAATCTCTTATTTATTTATTAAAAAAATTTACCCCCAAAATAATCCCCTTTTTTCAATCCTGGCAATTCATGTTCAATACCATCATCATCAAATTTTGTTACTCTAGCATCGCCAAATTCTATAAGATAGAAATTATTACCAATATCTCCCTGTTCAATAACTAGTTCGCCGTCTTCATAATATAAAGATTCTAATGCATCAGCAATTTTATGTCTTTCGTAAGATTCCAGTGACATAAGAAGTGGAACTTCCTCAAGGAATGATTCATACATTCGTCGTTTACGAGAAGTGTTTTCCATTAAAATTCTACGAAATGTCACTCTATCAAGTGCCCAAAGAACCGAATCTGAAGTAGCAATAACTGTGGCAGCTCGTGGTGCGTTATACATTAATGCCAATTCACCAAAACTACCACCTGGACCATATTGAGTTACTTGCTCTGGCGGTGCACCACATTTTGAAACATAAACATCGAAACTACCAATCTCCACAACATAGAAAAAATCTCCAATTCCACCTTGTTTAATAATTTCTTCGCCTCTATAAACTCTTTTTTCCGCCATGGCATCAATGACATCTTTATATTGTTCTTCATCAAGATTTTTAAATAAAAAATTATTAGCAATTGATGCCTCTATTCTTTGTCTTTGTTGTTCTGCTTTTGGAACGACAATCTTGACATAATCTTTGTCTTCACTAGGAGCCATCGATTCAGCACTAACCGATGTTCGTCGACCTCTATTATAATTTATTGGAATTGCTGGAAGATCACTTGGTTCATCGTCATACATTTCTTCATCACTGTCTGGAAAATAATCAGTAGTAGGTGTACTTGCAATTGATGTTTTTGCAGAATGGAAGTCTGGTGAGCCAGTTGTCTCCTTCAACTCTGGATCTGGTAAATCGGTTATCCACTGCGAGTTTTCTGATTGTGATTCTTGTAAAATATTTTGTATTGTGGATGACATGGTGTGTATAGGTAAATAATCCTTTTTTTTTAGATCTTAAATAATAAATAACGAACAAATAAATAAATAAATAATATTAATGTGTATGTATACTATATGTATGGTATTATTTATTATTTTTTTAAATGTTTTTGGTTTTGTACATTGAAAAAAGGTTGGAAAAAAAATTTTGTGTATTTATTTTTTTCCAACAAAGTGTATGTATATGATGTCACAAAATTTTATAAATCTGCGCCATTACAATTAAACAAAGTACATATTGTATTTATTGTATTCAAAAAAAAACCCCCATTTTGTGTATATAAAAATAAAAGATTTACAACTAATTTTTTTTTATATCTATTACCTGGTAGATTTCATACTCTAATAACTGGATATATTCATCATATATATTCAAAACCTTTCCATATATATTACCATTATAATGTTGAAAATTGAAATAAGCCTCACCACAATCATTAATGAAAACGTTAAACATATTGAAATCAATAAATTCATCATTAGATTGACGATTGCCAACATGACGGATTGAATATTCAGGTAATTTAACTCTGCTCAACATTAAATCTTCTGATAGGTCTTTGCCAATTTGAAAAACAAAACTTTTATCTGCTTTAATGTAATAACATTCCTCTGGAGATTTTTCTTTTAAATTCCAACAGACAGGGTTATAACCACCAATTAACACCCCAGAATTTTCAAGCTTCATAATAGCTACAGTGTTTTCTATATCATAACATCTTTCCTGGAACACAGATCTTGAAAAACCATCTCGACTTCCACTGAGAAGTAGTTTAAATTCATATGGTAAATTCTTTTCAGTATAGACTTTTTTATCATAACCATTAATCCAGCTTGATATTAAAAGTTCAATTCTTGAATTTATTAAATTTCCCTCTCTTCTTTTCTCCTTGACTAATGATTTTGCTTCCCATTCACCAGTTAGATAATAATCAAGTAGTTCTTCATGAATACCACTATCTATTACTTTAATGAACGGTCTGATTTTATTATGAAAATCCTTTGAAGAAATCTCGCCAAATCTGATTAATGGTATGATATCAATTATCCAATTCCTTAATATATTGAATTCAGAATCTTGCCATTCAGTAAAATATTTTCGTAGTTCAACACTTTGGCTAATTCCCCAACGAAGAACAAAATCCCAAACCATTATTTCTTGTAAATGTAAATCATCTCGCTTTATCACTGATATAAGTAATGATTTTTTGATAGTTATGAAATCGTCAGATTCGAAAAATAATTCAGGACTATTGGAGATTAGTTCATTACAATATTCTTGAAGTATAATGTACTGATCATATTTTGACAAAAGCTTGTATATATAAACTAGATTTTCTTGGATCCATTCTTTGTGTTTGTTGATTAAATGTATCTGTAAATCATCAAATAATTCAAAAAAATTTAATTCATCGCATGCTTCAAGAAGTTTGAAAATTTCATTTGGATTGATATTATCTATTTCAAGAATTCCGCTATAAATATATCTTTTTCAAATATATATATATATATATATTTAATTACCAAGTAAATTTAGATGAACAATTATTGAATAACTTACTTTAAGATGATATCAAATATTTTTGGAAATATGTTTTCTTTTCAAATAAAATGATTCCATTATCTGATTTTTTGATCCAGTCATTTGATAGAGCAGCATTAAAATAAGAGGATCTTGCTTTTAAAATAATAGAATGAGCCTTAAAAATTACTAGATCCTGGTCCATTCCAATCCTGATTTCCACATCATAAGAATCCGAGGTTTCAAAAAAAAGAGCAAAATCATTTACCAGTTTGCTAACAAATTTTATATGTAAAGCATCTTTCTCGGCGTCTACAAATTTATTGAACAATTTATTAAAACTTTCTATTGAAGAAAAGATATTGAGCATTTTTATAAATTATATATACAGTCCCTTGAAAAAAGTATCGCTTCACCTGATGATCGACGAAAATAATTGGATAACTTCTGTGATATA
>CAUDNR010001493.1:540-14250 GCA_958430865.1 Entrophospora sp. SA101 | reverse complement strand
AAAATTGACATGTTGCACAAAATTTCTACATAGTTATTACAGTAGACATGTCGATCGCGTGAAATGTCGCCTGACTGCTATATCTTGTAGTATAACATTCTTGTTCTTTACGATATTTATTATTGTCTTTGGCATAACTGCTATTTATATTTCAGGACTTGGTATAGCGGCAAAAAATATTATGATTATCTTAACCGTAATAATGCCAGTATGTTTCATAGTATGGCTCATATTTGACTGGAATAGAATTTATTTGAAACGTATTTCTCCATTATTTGAGAAAAAAATTCCTCCAACATCAAACACTAATCTTCATAATAATAATAACAAGAATATTGATGTGAATGAAAATGAAAATCCACCGCCGTATGAAGAAATCAAGAATGGTCCAAAATACAGATAGATCAAGATCTTTTTACATTATAAATTAATATTATAAATAACTATAAATCAGTCTCTTATAATTAAAAGCAAAATTTTTCTAATGCAACCTTCCAAGTGGTTATAAGCGACTTTGTAGGGAACACTCTGGCACAACTGCTGCTGCTGAATTTGCTTTAGTCTGCATACTAGTTGAGCGATAATCTTAAAATAAGTGTGAAAAAAGAAACACCTCCGACCTGGTGTAGAATAACCAATATTTAAGCTAGCCTTTTCTTTTAACTGTTGTTAAAAGTTCTAGTCTGGCTCTAAAAAATTTATTATGGTCGAAAATCGCTTGTTATATGAAAAATGGAGAATTTTTTTTTTTTTTGAAGTGGACAATATTTTTTTCGTGTAACGTCTATATTATATTTTTGACAATCTTCATAAAACACGTGACTGTAAAAATTTTATTGCATTTTTGATTGGGAATTTTTTCCCAAATCTGTCGCTGTGTCGCAGAAATTTGTAGTGACTAGGTGTCCTGCACTATAAACCAATAAATAAAAATTGTTACGTCGAATGGATCCAGGAATATTGAAGTGAAAAGAGTATACTTGTAAAATTTGAAAGGTTGTTATTTAGTGTACTTGCGCCCACCTCATAAGTGTAGCCCATCGTTTGTTCTAAAACAATTGACATAATATAAAAGGAATAGTAATAGAAATTTTTTAAAAAATAATTGATCACGATTGGAATTTTAATAATGATTCATTGGCTGAAATAATATAATTTATATTATTTTGTATAATGTCATAATTATTTAACTATATTAATATCGAAATATGTACAAGGAGTGTGGAATTGTAATTTTAATTCTGAATACTAATTAAAATGCAATATCATAATTAAAGTGCAGAATAGCAACTAGAGTGTTAGATTGTAATGAAATGACATACTTGTAAAATAACTTTGTGATAAGTTTAATAACTATTTTAGAAATAGGTCAATAATAAATTAATTTCAACTAAATGAAATAAATAAACATTTTCTTATAAATCATCAAACAAATTACCTGATAATAAAAACTAATTCATTAGTAATAGCCAATTCATTCTGGTCCACATAATCATAAATTTATTGTTATCATCAATTAATATGTTCTCCCTGATAATAATTGATGACAATATAAACAACAAATTAACACTTATTCAATCTCTGGATCATATAAAGTGAAAATGCCATGCAAAATGTTGGTAAATGCTTATATATATATATATTTCTGCACCTCAATAAATAAATATCCAATAGATTGAGTTAAACAACCTGGATTGACATCTCTTTGATCTCTGAATCATGTAAAAGTGAGACACCATGTAAACGTTTTGATAGATTTTTTAAAATTTGGATACTAAATATGGGATTTACCCCGATTGACCGACAGCCGTTATACCGACAAGTCATTTTCTAATATATTTGTCAAATTAGCATAATACAGTCAACCCCCTCTAAGCGCACGCCATGTCTCATTCCAAACTTATAGTGAGCTTATAAAATCCCCCCCCCCTCTAAATGCCACCCTTTCTAAATGCACGTTCATGAGAAATAGTGGTATGTTCCCAAGGAGGGGTGCACTTAGAAGGGCTGACTGTATTTCTTTGTTTTCCTACCATAACCATATCAGTTCATATCATTATCCGTTAATATTAAGAAATGACATATATATCTGATGATGTTAGCCGATTAGCCGGCTAATCTGTTTAAGTCTGTCAAACCATTTATTAGACGGCTAGGCTGTTTAACTGGTTAAGCCATTTATTAAACTTATTAATTGCACTATGAAATGACTTGTCAGTAAAACGTCCTGTCGGTAAAACGTCCTGTCGGTATAACGGCTGTCGGTATAATGTCTGTCGGTCAATCGGGCGGGACCCCTAAATATGTTGCTTCAAAAATGTTGGTAGGTGTTCATCTATAACTCATTGAATACTTGTCTGAATTGGATGATTTTAGGTTCAAAAGAAAGCTCAAATTTCTGTTAAATATTCAAAAATCAACATTGATTTTAAATCACAAATTATTGACATGTTTTAAATTTTATCCAGTCTGTTTTCTATACCTCAGTATATATATCTAACCAATTGAAATGAATTAACACCTATCTGATATCTAAGGTTCTCCAAACATAATGATTGGCGACAGTGACAATCTTTCTTTGCCTCCCATCAAGGAAGGAAGGATACCACTTCCCAAAACAAAAATTCGTCACTAGATTACAAACATTTATCACATCACAAATGACTTTCAATTTACGACCTTTCTTTTTAATGAAACAATGTAAACAGCCGATGCTGTTAATTTATAAAGCATTAATAAATAAAATAAATTGCATTACCCAAGTAATAATGCTAATATCATGCAGAAATGAAATTCTTTGAGAAACCAATTTTGAAAAAAGCTTGAATTTTAATCTGATCCTCAAGTGGTAGTGGTGGTAAAGATGTTTTAGTGGTTGATCCTCTCTCTAATTGGACCTCTGGGATTGGTTTCCTTCACAATTCCAAGATTGTAGAGTTACTTGAAATATTAATCTATATATTGAACTAGGTGTTGGATTTAATAGAACCATCCTTCCTTATACCAATAGACATTGTTGATCCTACGACGACTACAGCTTGATGGGACTACTCCTTGATCAATAAGCTAGGCGTCAATTAATGATACCCGACAAAATGTTTTTTGTGGGTGAGAAGTTATTTCGTCATATTTGGCGAAATCGGTGATGCAAATATGACAAAGAGGAGAAAATATAATTAATTAAAAATCATAAAATTACATGTGTGCTCTTAAATTTATATTCACTTGTTCATTTAAGACTCACCATTGAAGTATCAGCTTCGATTTGTAAATGCCAACTCGGGAGTCAAAGACAATTTATCCTCTCGACCAGGAGGTCCAGTATTAAAGAGCCTATTAGAAATTCTAAAGGCTAAAATATTTTACTGTTCAAAAAGTTTCAATATGGAGAAAAGTCAAGACTTACAGCTCTAGCAAATTACTGTATTGGATGTAGCCCGCATTTCGCTTTCCTCGGAACAGAAAGCGATTACTTTTATGATTATAATGAAACTGACAATTATTCACCATCAGAAATGATTACTGGAACAAGAATATTATAATATTAATAATAACAGCCTTACAATCATAAATGAATATTTTAAATGTATATATAATAATAGTAGTAACGAGTTTAAATAAAATTTTCTGGTGATTAAATTTAGAATTATTATTATTATGGTTATCACAAAATTTTTTCTGTGATTCATTTCATCAAAAATATTGTATTTCCACCTTTTTCACTTTTCGTCATATTCTCCATTGTTTCCTTTTCGTCAATACACCTTTGTATTTGGCGGTAAAATACACTTCGTCATGTAACATTTCGTCAGTTGAACGAGAACAAAATTGGATAAGAGATAAACAATGTTAAAACTTGCCATCTCAATCACCTGATCTTAATCCAATTTGCACCTTTGGATGAGTTGAAAAGATGAAAACATCCCAAAAGTGCCCGAGAATTAGAGATTGCTTTGCAAAAGGAATGGTCTAACATTACTTAAGGAGGTTTTATGATAAATTAATCGAAAGTATGCCAAGGAGAATTTAAGCATGCGTATCGAATAATGGATGGCCAACAGAATATTGATTTTTCAGTTTTCATTTATTTAATTTTTTACATTTAGCAGAAACATCCGCATATTTGTTAGAATCTAAGCTATATTATGATATTTTTTAGAAAAAATTTAGTGTAAAATTTTGCGCAATCAATAAAAACGAGGTTCGGATACTTTCTTCGGGTTCGAACTAAACTCGAACAAGTAATTATGGTTATAACCATACGAATCATCGAATATTCGAATATTCGAATCAAGCGAACCATTAATATTAATATTAAAGATTTTCAGTGTATTTTTTTTTTTTGAATCATATCTTCCTGACATTTGAGTTTAAAACTTTGAATTAAAAATTGTGCTTGCTTACAAAAGATTTCAAAACAACATAATGTTTATTTCTCGCTTCAAAAATCAATGGTTCAAAAACATTCTGGAATTAAACCAAAAACCCGTAAAATTAGGTCCAATACATGTTCTATTGATCCAAGTGCTCGTACACCTTGGGTGGTATTTTATTTTAATGATAAACGATTTTTTGGGTTCTTGTTCCAAGTCTTGCTGAATTACAAAACGATACTTCAAAATTATAAAGCAAGCAACGAGAACTTTCCAGTGAAAAGCCAAGCAAGAAGTTGCCAACGAAGGAAGAATAAAAAAGTAAATAAAAAATCCAGTAATAAAAAAAGAAAAAAGAAGCATAATCGGAAAAAAAGCTTGGATACAAAAAATGTAACAAAATTCATGTGGTGCATTTACCAACTTCTTGGTATCTCGCAATGACACTATTATATTACCCGAGTTTATGGCTAAAATATAGGTCACTAACAATTGAAATTTCCCTCCTTAAATGATATAACTGATCCGAGGTTTTTCTTCCAAAAAACAACCCTAAGGCTCTTCTTAACATATTACATTATAAATTTCGAATCCTACAAAAAATGAAGTTGTAGCATTATTTTTTAATAGTAGTGAGGGATACAAAAAAAATTTAATGGTGATCACATACAGCCAAGGCTCGTTACACTGAACCTTTGTTCCTAAAATTTTGTTCACTGTTACTGAAAAATTTCTTTATAATAAACATATTACATAATTTAATGTAAAGTTCACTGTAACGAAAGTTTTTTTGATTAATAATTTTATATAGAAACTTAACAAGTGTTTAGTATTAAGTTTCTTGATTTAATGAAAATTCCCTCCCAGTCAGCTAAGCAAGCCATTAAATTTCTTAGCCAGATGACATCACTATTAAATCATACAATTATTGTTAATATTAAAGACATTATGAACACGATGATGATTGATCTAACTAAAATTAGAAATAACAAAACACGAAGACCCTGTGATCAACGCCACACGATTTCCACTATTATTTCTATTATGTGTTCAATGTTCACTATACACAATAATAATAATAAAGGGATTTTATTATGATGTTCACTATAACGAGCAAAATCTGTTTATTGTGAGCCGAGACATGAAAAAAAGTTCACTATAAGCCATTTCCACTGTAACAAGATTTACTGTAACGAGCTTTGACTGTATACACATAACTTTTGAAAAATCAAACAACGATTAGTCCAATTATTAATGTTGTGCGTGAAAATCAAATGTGAATGTTTGAATACAAAATTCTGATTGGCTAATTTTAATTTCACACGCATGAATTTCAAATTGACGCAGATTCCAAATTCACGCACAACATTAATATTAATTAAATCCTTGACGGGTCTTCAGCAATACAATAAATATTTTGCCCATATCCTTTGTTTGTAAGTTTCATGTCTTTGTAAGCTATCAATTAACAAAACCACAAGGACAATGACTAAATTTTTATGGCGTGCACCATCTAAAGACATCCAATGCTGCGCTGCGTGGCCAAACTATCAAATCCCAAAATAGCAATGATATTCTTGATGTCACAATATTATAAAACCACATGACTAACCACTCGGCGCGCCAAATTAGCCAATCAATACTAAAAAATGCAATATATTTTTGGAAGTCAAAGTGGCACATATACATACCTGAATCAATATAGGAATTAAGTTATGTATAAACGGGAAGCCAGTGTGGCAAAAGCAAACTTATGATGTAAATACTACAATAAGTAAATTAGATAAATTAATAAATTTACCAACTAAATGATAGAATCCAAAGTTAAATCAAAGTTTACATAATACAGCGCTTCTAATTTGTTCAGGTCGCGTGATATACAGCGAATCTTTCTTAAGTAGGAATGATCCCGGTAAATCACCTTTTCGATATATAGTAAAATTGTGCAATTTCAAAACCTTAATACCAAGGCTTTTTTTATTAATAAATTGAAAAAATAGAGAGTTTTTCCCACTTCCAAATATGTTAAAAAATTGGCTATTTTTGATGATCTACACCATAAAAAAAAAATTCATTTCCAGAACCAAATTGGAAAAGTTTATATGGAAAATTTTTTCATGGGAAAATTAATTTTGACTATTTGGGATGGAATAAAGCGAAATAGGTTTATGATCATCAACATCGTTTTACACAATATTCGGCTATCAGTATTATAAAATTCTGCTTAATAATATATTTAGACTAGGGATTAGGGATTAGGAAAGACGTGATTTTAAGAGTTGATATAAGGGCTAGCCCTCTCCCGTTGCGACTTAATTCGTGTAACAATTTTTTTTAAAATTTTTTACTATATATATATATGTATTGATTAAGTGTAACGTGCAAATGTTGAGAACCCCTCTCTCCATTTCTAAACACGGCTTCTTCCCTTATTATTATTCTAAATAACAATAAAGATCAGTTAATTCGACTATTTGTATAGTAATTGTATATACATAATAGTAATATAGCATTTTTGCCCGACCGTAAAGAGTATGTAACAAAATAAAGTTTTTTTATTAAAATTATGTAGTGAATTTAATCGTCTTTATGCATTGTACTAAATGGATTAGCACTAATGCACACTATAAACCGTTAAATTACAATTCATCTGACCAATAAATTTGCAGTAATATTTATAGTAGTAGTAAGACATCACGACATCACATTTAATGGTGGCCCTGTGTAGTGGTGCCCTCGACCTTATTTGGGATTTGTGATTTTCCATTTAAAAAACTCCAAGTTTATTATTCTTTTTTTTCTGTAGCAGAGTAGTTTTGATTGAAGAAACCTCTTTTTTTCTCTTTGAAAAACCCTTTTTATTCTACGCAGTTTTTTTGTTATCGTTATCATTATTATTATTTATCAACATTGTTACAAAAATTTTCTTTTATAATAATAATTTTAGTTTATTGTTCTAAATAAATTTTTTTTTCTTTTCGTTAAATTAGCATAATAATAATAATAATAATAATAATAATAATAATAATAATAATAATAATAATAATAATAAAGTGATAATAGTAGTAAACTTAATATAAGTTTTGTAAATATATATACATTATTATTTTTAAAACCAAAATCAATAAAAATGCCAAGACCTAGAAAACAAGAAGATTCCCTTGGTTTAGTTCAGTGGATAGTCAGAACTGCAGTATTTTGTGTATTTTATGGTATGAAGAAGTCGACGAAATTTTTTTTTTATGATAATAAAATATTACATTATAGCAACTCTGTAGTTTTTTTTTAAAAAAAGTTTTTCACTTCCTGAATTTATATTAGTATATTAATTACCTTATTTATTATATAGCTGGTCAATCTGTTGTACTCAATTTTTCACAATTCCTTGGACTTTTATTATGGCCTCTTCCAAATGACTTCTTCAAAAATTATATTATCCATACACAAAGATGTTTTGGAATTTTACTTGTTTCAATTAATCAATTCTTCGCACCAAGCAATTTCATAGTCACTACAGATAAATCTGCGAAAGATATTATAAAAATTACAAGAAACAATTCAGTAAAGCTAGAATTGCCAGAAAGAATTATATTGATAGCAAATCATCAAGTAATTTATTTGAATTTAAATAATCAATTATTGTAATATTATAATATTTTATAATTTCATTTTCGATTTCTTCAATTTAGATATATGCTGATTGGATATATATATGGTACCCTTTGTTCTTCTACCAAAATAAAAACAAATATTTATTTAATAATTAAATGATTCATTATTCGTTTATAGGACATTTGCATATTTAGCTAATGCTCATGGTGCTGTAAAAATTATATTAAAAGATTCGTTGAAATGGCTGCCAATATTTGGATGGTAGGTTCGTTATAATATATGGAGATTTGCTTAAATATATATAATGATTTACCTTAAATATATTTTATTATATAATTTGTTTCTTTTACGATTAGGGTAAGGATATTATTATTATTATTTAATTGTTGGATTCAGAAATTAATAAATCAAAAAAAAAAAAGAAAAAAAGATTAATTTAATTTACCAATTCAAAGTTCAAGAAAAACGACAAATTTTTAGAATAATTGGATTAGATTCAATTGATTGAAATATTCATCTATTCTTTAAAAAAAAAATAAAATAAAATAATAATAATAATAATAATAATAATAATAATAATAATAATTAATTCATTATTCTTCTTTCTTTCTCACTCATAATCTAGGGAATGCAATTTTTTCAATTTATATTTTTGAAACGTAATTGGGCAGTTGATAAAGGGCCATTAACAAAGCAAATGACACGTTTTGCTAGATCTAATGATCCTTTATGGTTGCTGATTTTTCCAGAAGGAACTATAGTATCAGAGGAGACACGTGTAACTTCTAAAAAATTTGCGGATAAAACTGGTTTGGTATGGGTTTATCCGATTCTCCTCTTTATTTCAAATTATTTAAGATATTTATTTATTTATTTTTATTTTTAAAAATGGAAAGGTTGATCACAAATATGTATTATTACCTCGTTCTACCGGATTACATTTTTGTAAATCAGCATTGGGAAAATCAATAGATTATCTATATGATTTAACCATTGGATTAGAAGGTGTGTCACGAGAGATATATCCCCAAGATATTTACACCCTAAGAAGCATTTATTTCGAAGGTAAATTTCCTCGTAATGTGCACGTGCACGTGAGACGATACAAAATTTCAGAAATTCCACAAGATGAAGACAAATTTACCATATGGTTGAGAGATCGTTGGTCCGAGAAAGACGTGATGATGGAAGAATTTTATAAAAATGGACGATTTTCGTCTTATGAATCACCTAGAATAGTTCCAATGAGGTTGATGAATGGATTTTTCGAATTACTACAAATTTGGTATTTCGTAATACCTTTAATACCTTTACTATATTATTACTCACATACTATATTTGAGAGTATTTCAAGGGGTTGTTTTGGTGATCAAGGTGTGGCATCACAGTTTTAATAATAATGAATGATAATAGTAATAGTAATAATAATCATATTAATGATAATGATAATGATAATAATAATAATAATAATAATAATAATAATAATAGTTTATTATAAAGTATTTGCCCTGCTTCTTCTTCTTTTCTTCTATTGTTCTCATTATAGATAAACAAATTAATCAATTAACATAACATTAACATTAAATTATTATATATAGCTTTTATAGTTTTTATATTTTTTCCGAATACCATTATTATTTATTGTCTCTTATATATATTGTAATTATTTTTTATTTTATTTATGTAAATAATGAATAATTATTTATTCATACCAAAGAATGAAGTGTCAAATTTTTTAATCTTCATCGGATTTCCGTAATTCGCCTTCCATTATTTCCAATATTAATATCATTTAAGTCTATTATTGTTTCACCAATTTATAATCAGAAATCTAACCGTATCAGATAATCTTCAAAAATGCCATTATTGATTGTAAAAAACACTGGAGAAACTAATTTGGATTCTTTAATACCAACATTCCAAAATTTTAAGATCCTATCATTAATTGATAATCACAGAGGTTCATTTGATCAAAAGCCGATTTACTACTTCGTTTCCAAAGCTCGTATAATTTCTTTAATCGGTCGCTTCTATTAGGTACATCTATAATTCTGATTGGCTATTTTGAATTCACATATCATAAATTCACGTGATTTAATTTCAATATTTCTCATTTAAATATTACAGTTACATGGTTTTTTCTTTCACAAACATGCGGAAAACTTATATTTAATTTTATATTTAATATTCCATCAGAACAAAACTTTTTGGAATATCAGCTAATAATAATTTATGTAATTTTTTTGTTAGTTTCAAGGTCATTATTCAGCATCATATTGGCTTGTAAAAGAATGATGGCTTTTTGAAAACTAACAATCTCATCCATGAATTATATGTAATGTTCCAACGTGTAGCTACACCATATATTGGTCTTAATTTTCTGGATAATCTTCACTTAATCTTTGTTGTTGTCTAAACAGTGCCTCCAACTGTTCTCCATAAAGTTGTTGATATTAGCAAGAACACAAAAATATAGAATATGGTATTTCAATATTTCGGTTAAAAAATTCCAATAGTAAATCTGCCATTTGATCATGATATTTTTGCTCCATGAAATTTCCAAATTTTTTAATAAAAAGTTTGAATAGAAAAAACTTTTGAATTTTAAAGTAAATAGGAAAATAATGTATATTATAAATGCATATGTTGTTGTAGATGTAAACAGGTGTAGTATGTTAGACATGGTTTGCATCTTGTCCTTTCATCTTGAGGGTCTGTAGCTAACAAATGTTGCACATGAACCAACAAAGAAAAGAATGGAAGGCTTTGCCGTAAATCAATATTATTTAAATGGATAACGTGTATGAAATATAATTTATTGATCTCTCAAGATTAATAAATTAATAATATAAAAGGCGAATTAATTATACCAACCTCGCTCATTTTTTCTGGAAAAAAAAATTCAACGCGAAACAATAACCAACCAAAGTCGATGGAGCAAAAAAGATTTCTAATAAAAACTAATCCAACGAATACTAATCTAATAAAAATGAGTGGACTTTTTTTTATCCGTAAACTCCTTATAGTAAGAAGATCCGGATAATATGCTACTTAAGCAGTAGGTATTATTTACCTCGGAGTGTGTCGATAGTTGTTGCTGCTGTTGACGCGTCGTTGTTAATTTAATTGCAGCCGATTTGGTTTTTTGGACACTTTTTTCTATACCTTATTGTGTTAAATATTTTTGATGTGTAGAATGATAATTGACCCCAAAAAAATTATTTGCTCTCTAAAAAAAACCATTTTACTATTCAACAGCCATCAAACCAATAGGTTTTTACTAGTATAGGGAAGGTATTCATAACGTTATGATAATATCGTACAAAATCAGCGCATGTGTTTTTGTTGGAAAAAATTAAAGTATGATAAGGGATACCTGTATTTGGAATTTTGGCGGCTGATTTAAAAAAAATTTCATGTGTAATATCTCTCTTTTTTAAATAAATAAACATCATCCATCAATTCTTGTAAAGCAATTTGAAAAATAGGGAAAACCTGGAAGGGACTATAAAATTAATTATAGTTCCTACAACAGAGCTTGGAATCATGGGAGAACAAAGAGAATGGTCGCACACATTTAGTAATCTTAAATTGTTAAAGAATATGACGGTGATAGTGATTAAATCAACCAATACTTTAGCATATAAAATTATGAGTCCCACAGAAAACGAGGGTTGGCTGTAATTATATATTGCTACTGTTATTATAATTAACATTGTATTGTATGGTAACCAACACATTGCTGGAGTACGGCAACACGCTGTTTCTGGTGCCTAAAAAGACTGTACTGCATGCAGAAATAGGAAATTAAGGAATATATAATAATAAGGGTTTTGGTCGGAAGAAATTTTAGTTTCGAGTTAATACAAGAATCTATTCTTAGATAGTAGAAGTAGTAGAGAATAGTAGTACAGTCTACTCTCTCTATAACGACCCTCTCTATAACGACCACTAAGTAAAATTTCTCTATAACGAACTTCCCTTTTGTCCCCGTTTCAATTTTTTATAATTAATTTCTCTCTCTATAACGACCATCTTAATAAACTCTCTCTATAACGACCAAAAGCAGAGAAATTACATATAGGGACAGAGGGTTCGTTATAGAGAGAGTGAACTGTATATAATATGGGTTTTTATTATGAAAAACCTTTTAAACAATAAATTTATGCCTAAAGCTTAGTTTTTTTATATTTAATATAAATATGTCGGTCATTATCTTTTATTCTTTTTATTATTATCAAAAACCATTTTTTTATTAAAGCTCTTATGATTTGTTATAAATAATATCCATAATATATACTAGAATAAATATAAACTTTTAGGAATAAAAATTACTATTACTACGTTTTTATGTGTGTGTTGATATGCATTATGGTTTTAATTATACGGAGGCGTGAGAAAAAATTTCAGTTCACGTGAATCCGTTATAGGCGGTGTTGATTTATATGTAAGTCATATGAAGTGATTTTTAGATACAATCTGCTATACGTAAAAAGTTTAATTAATATTAATATTAATAATATACGTTATAGAAAGAGATTTCAACTAGTAAAAAATCGGGACCAAACTTTTAATCCGTTATTAGTCATTCAATATAAACGTTACACGAACAAATTATAATCTCCGTTTTTCATATAGCAAGCGATTTTCAACCATAATAAATTTTTTAGAGCCAGATTGGGACTTTAACAACAGTTAAAAAGAAAAGTCTAGCTTAAATATTGGTTATTATACACTAGGTCAGAAGCGTTTCTTTTCTTCACACTTATTTTCTTCTAACTAGGACTAAATAAATTGAATTAAAATTTTTAAGGGTAGGCTCCATGCAATAAAGTTACACATATGTTAATTAGTACCAATCGCGGGATTTTAATTTTAAGAATTTAAAAAACTTGTGTGACTAGTACAAGTCTTTTAACCAGAAACAAAATTTGCGAAAAAAACTCATTAATTAATTAAATATGTTATTTATATAATGAAACCATTTTTTGTACTTTTTATACTCTCTTAAAAAAGTTTTAAGTAAAAAAAATTTTTTGATTGCTCATCTATTTTGCATTCTACTCATTCTGCCACAACTATTTATCTACAGAATTTTATTGCAAAAAAAATTTTTCAAGTATTTGCGAACAAAAACTTTTATGACTTTTTTTTAAATAAAATCAATAGATTTTTTTATCCCTTGTTCCTTAAACCTTGTTTCTATAAATGGAAATTGTTTAGTGGACAAAAATAGGGATAATAAGGATCTACACCCGCGTTATATATGTTACACATGGAGCCTACCCTTAATTGCGATTTCAATAATTAATATTCCGAATTTGTAAAACTGCTTTAAAATGTCTATATGGTAAAAAGAGGCTTTTTTGTGTGATTTGATCTGTATAAGCTCCTTGACTCATTCAATTTCAATTTCACATACAACGGTTCATACATTACATGTTTTCGAATTAAATTTAAATTTACATATTAATAAAAAAAATTCAACTCATTTACTTATAAAATGAATTTACTCACGAATTTTTTTTTTTTTTGATTTAGAAAATTTTTAAAAAATGTTTTCATTAAAAGAAATCATTTCAGCATCTGCAACAATATTATTTATAACAATAATTTTTTCATCATTAAAATATTATTACAATTATTTTACTCGTCCAAATCCTTATAAAGGGCCTTTTCCTTTACCATTATTAGGAAATTTACATCAACTCTTTTATCATCGTTT